>CABHPQ010195476.1:0-14361 GCA_902168405.1 Peromyscus aztecus | reverse complement strand
ACAAATAAAAGAAGTTCTTGATTTTGTGTACAAGCTAACACACACACACACACACACACACACACACACACACACACAAACACACCACATACACTCACATCCTAAACTTTAAATATTCCTATATTATATTGTGTTCTGCATATTCTGCCCTTGAACTGTCAAGGTACAGCTTCTCCAGCTAGAATATTTTCAACTTGATTTTTGAGAAGTCGGTGCCATCTTCCACTTTCTGAGCAAACTTGGCAGTCTCGTCAACACTTGAAGGACACTGCTTAAATGCAGCAATGGGGTTTAGCAATGGGGCTCTCTGCCCACTTTGGGCAAACTGGAGGCAATGTTTCAATGTGCTGGGCAGTGGGTCAACATTTTCAGGCACCATTCCATCTATTTCCCATAATAATCTCTTGGAATGTAAGACGTCCATTAAAAAAAAGCAAGTCCCACAAAGCCACACACACTAATACTACCCATTTTGAGATGGAATCTTGGTCTGTTTGAGGCCAAAGTCTACATTACATCTTTTTCTTTACTAAAACTTTCAGTTCTACATCTTTTGACAATTCAGTTCTCTTGTCTGGGTCCTGGAAACAAAGTGAAGAGTCATTGAGGAAGACACATGACATTGACCTATGACGCACACACTCACATACCCAGACATGTACTCCTCACATATATATGACACAGACACATACACACAGACACACACACACACACACACATGCATATGCACACATACAAGCATACATACACGTGCCATAGATGCATACACACACACACACACACACACACACACACACACAAAGACAGAGAGACAGAGACAGAGACAGAGACAGAGAGAACTACAATGGCAGGCCTGCTGTTACTGATGATCCATTTTTATTAAGTACCAAGTCATAACTTCATATGACTGAGTCTGTAAGGATTTTGAAGACAAGGGGTAACATAGGAAGAAAAAACACCTACTTTTTAACTTAGATAACGAGAATTGAAATTTAGTCTCTCACAGTTCTGGAAGGAAGAAAGCCCCAGTTTAGGTTTGATCCAGGTTGGTTCCTAGTAAAGATTATGTGTAAGTTTGTCAAGCCCTATCTCCCTGGGTTTGGAGAATACAGGAAATCCTTGGTATTCTTTGGCTGAGGACGTATCACTCCAGCCTCTTTATGTCTTGGTGTCTCCACTATAGTCTTTATCTTAAGCATCTCCACAAGTCCATGTAGTTAAGGCTTGGTCCCCAAGGAGCAGTGATAAGAAAGTGGTACAACCTTCAACAGAAGGACTTTAGTGTGACGTCTTCAGCCATCGGGGACCTGCCTTTAGAAGGTCTCTCTGGACCCAAGGTCTTCTTCTTCCTCACTTTGACATGTGAATATGAGGTGAACAGTTTTGCTACTATAGGCTGTGTTGGGCTGGATAACCTGGATAGGCCTCAGAGTGATGTGGTCCATTACTCACCAGCTAAAACCTCCAAAACTATGAGCCAAGAGCAGCCTTTTTCTCTTTATAAGTTGATCATCTTAGGTATTTGTTACAGTAACAGAAATATAACTGAAAAAGAAAAATTTTGGTATCCAAACATCCTTCCTCTTATAAGGGAACATTCAACATGTCCAAATTCCACATACCCTCACCTTAGCTCAGTTATGTCAGGAAGGACTATTTTCCCAAAGAAGGGCATGTTCACATGCACCAGAACTTCAACACATCCTTCAAAGGGCACAGTTCTACTCACAACACACACACACACACACACACACACACACACACACACACACACACACACACACACACACACATTCTAGATAAATATTGGATGTTCAACATACTCATAGATGGAATGACTCATTGGGAATAGGAAATGTGCTTCAAGATGATTGAAGTGGGACAATCAGGATGCACTTTAGATGTAACAAGACTGGCCATCAGCTGATAATTATTAAAGCTAAATAAGGAATATGCTGGGTTTGGGGTTCATAACCTCATTCAGGGTCATAGCTGTACAAAATATCACTCATGATACTTATGGCCAGTAAGACTTGCCCTTATTTCTCCTCTCTTGGACTGTAGGGTGGAGCCTTCTGTTTCTTGTGCTCATCCCATGTGTGAAGTCCATGGGAGAAAAAAGCCTTGGAGAATCCATGGTGACTGTGGAGCACATGCCGCAAATGACCTTTGTTGCTCTGTGTTGTCTGTCATGACAGCATCACCTGACCATTCCTGACTGATGTGGTGGGCTGTGCTTGGGGTTTGGGTTAAATCTCAACCAATAATAGCTTAGGGAATTGAGTCTAGTAAGCAAATTGTACGGATTAATGCTTCCAACAAGCCACACAAAGTACCTAGGAGGCTTTAGTAAAGGACATGTAGGGAGCAGCCAGCACATAGTAGGTACTCAGGAAAAGGTCATACTCTGACTTACCATCTGCCTTCAGTCCCTGTGTTTCCTCATCTTCATATGAAGCCATATGACTGAATCGGATGTCTTGGTTAGTTAGGCTGATATGACAATGTTAGGTCTTAAGTCCAGGACAAATGGCTAACTGGGGTACCCATTAACATACCAAAGCAGACAATGGCCACCAGGTTCTCCCAGCATCCCTCAGTTTCTACTTGCCACAGAGCCCTCCTGACTGGCATACCCTGCTCCCTACCCTGAACTCTCCAGCCTAGGCGTTGGGCTGGGCTTCCCTCCCTCCAGCTCCTCTGGCCCCTATATAGCTCAGCCATTTTGGCTATGCCAGTCTCTTGGTCCAGGCCACCCTCTTGGTTGCTAACTCTTCTCTTCTCTCCCCTTCTCTCTCTGTTCACACGGCCTAGCTCAGGGTCATGTTCACTCTGGACTCTCCCAGATGTCTCTGCCTCTGGCTATGCTCTCTCTCGTATCTACAATAAACTTCTCCTCCAAATCTAGGAGCACTCATGTCTTTCCCTTTTTATTTCTTTTTTTCATTCAGACAATATACTGTGGATTGATCCATGTAGAACAACAGGATTTCATTCTTCACAGTTCAATGGCCAGGCAGTCTGAGGTCAGGGTACCAGTATTACTGAGTTCTGATGAGGGTTCTCATCTTGTCATAAACTTGTTTTTGTATCTCCACACAGCAGAAAGAGTTCTTGACAAACCCCTTTCAAGGACTCTAATTCTATTTGTGAAGCCTCCACCTTTGCAACCTGCTCAGCTTCCAAAGGCTCCACATCCTAATACATGGGGAAGAGGGTTTCAACATCAGGAGATTTGTGACACACAAATGTTAGATCTTCATAGTCTCTAAGGGGGCTGCTGCTCTCACCGCATGACAGATTGAGGAGTGACTTGCAGCCAGAGTTGTGGAGTAGGACACCAGGGCCTCTGCACAAACCTTGACAATGACAGATCGCTGCGGGAACACTGAGTGCCCAGCTCTGCCTTCTTCATTCTCGGAAGAGCAGTAGGATCATTTCCCTGTCACGGGAGTCATTCATTATGTTCATAAACACTTGGCAGTCTTTGCAAACAAGTACTCAGAGTTAGGAGCTGTCCCCCATGAAGCTTTGTAGATAAGCACCTAGAAGGTGACCTGCAGAGCCGAGGAAAGCCACACAAACATGTATTATGGCTTCAGATTAGTCATTCCCCATGGTTATTTTCTTGCTAATGTGATCAGATCTGCCTCGCTGCCTGCTTCTCAAGGCAGCTTTCTCCGTGGAACTGGTTTTGCTCCTTAACTAAAGCCTCAGGGTAGAGCACAGCAGCGGAAGCCTAGAGAAGGGCTTCCTCCTCCTTTCAACCTCACGGCAGCATTTTCTTCCAACGTCTTTCCCAACAAATCACCCTTCCCCACCTGACTTCTTCAAGCAGCCTACGTACAGTGTCAATATCCCAGACCAGGAGGTTGCAGTTGACAATTTCTGCGCACCCGGGTTTTAGTGTACGGTCAACTGATAGTTAACACCCATCCTAGGAGCCCCGACCTGACTCATGGTTCTAAGGCATTGTGGTCCTTGATATGGCTGTGCTTGTGTCTATAAAATGCATTCACTCAAGACTTCATCCAGTCCTCGCAACTGCCCTCCATCTCTCCCTGCTTTCCCTGCTTTCTTCCCTTTAGCAACAGCACCCCCAGAATCTTAGCAGAGCACCAGATACCTGCCTGCAGGTAGATAGAGTGATATGACTAAGGTCTACCAGAACAGATGTGAACACACTGCAGGTCGGGACCTTAAAGAGGGCTGGGGGTGTCACTCTTCTGAGGTGGAGGGGAACACTTGCCTAACATGTAGAAGGCCCTCCCGTTTGATCTCTAGCATTGAAAACAAGACAAACAAAAACCCCAGACCCCCACAACCTTGAAAGGAAGAATCCCGGGCATCCTTGTCTCCTTCCACTGGTGCCCATAAAATTGGTAAGGAGTGATTTTGTACCAGCAGACCACAGAAGAAGGCAAAGGGTGCTGGCATCCCAATACAGAGCCAAGTCAGTTCTAAATTTATCTAAGTTGATCAGCATTTACAAGCGTTATCTTTCATGTAAGTCAGTTTGGGATTGTGTTTGTGTTTTTTTTTTTCAGTCTTTGTTTAAATAAATACATTGCCATCACCATTGCTGAAATGAAACAATCTCCATGCTTGGGTGACAAATTATGGCCCTCAGTAGCCTCCATACATTGTGAACTATATGCTAGCATGATGTGGGAACAAACTATACCAAGAATATAGCCATGTAACCAGGCAACTTAGTCTCAGCCAAACCTAGCAGTTGAGCTTCAGCCAATAACAGGTTGGCACCTGACCAGACCATGTCCATGTAAAAATTAATGCTAACTCCAGCCAATTAAGTTGTCTCTCTATGACACTTCCTTATCTCTGTCCATAAACACATCCTGCACCTGTTGTAGCACAGGACCTTTGGAAGCATTGTGTTCCGGCCCTAGGAACATTGTGTTCATCAGATAAACCTCCTTACATTTTGCTGGTCTCAGTTTTTCTTTGATGAGGTAATGCTTTGCCCGGCTTGGTGGTACACATCTGTAACCCCAGCTCTTGGGAAGAGGGAGCTGGAGGAGGCTCATGAGTCTGGGCTATATGACAAGATCCTGTCTCAAGAGGAAGGGAGTCCTTTATCCATTCATTCCCCGACATCCAACTCCTCCCTTGCATCCATCCCAAATCTGCTTCAACCTGTCCTACAAACAGCTTCCCCTAAAAGCAGCGTATTACTGGCTAACTCCTCATCTAGCTCATATTTTCCCTCCAGTACATCTCAGATAGTTCCAGAGCCACTTTTAAATCCTTCTCAGACCTACTGGAGCACCTTCTTCTCACTCTGACTACCTTTGTTTTCCTGCCGTTTTGCTAGGTCATCTAGCTCTCTTCGGTCTACCCTCTGCAGGAGAATACCCACGAGTACCCTAACATACCTTTGCTCAAATACTTAAGGCAGGACAACACATTACCTGGTCTTTTTAAGATGTAAGTATATATGCGTATGCATGAGGTTGGGGGATGGAACTAATTTCACTTGACCTAAAAGACCTATCAGCTAAAGCAATGTTTAAATCTGAATGTTTAACCTCAGTGTTTAACACCACTGCCAAATGATACTGCCGAGTCATGTGGCAAAATTCAAAACCTGGCTGATTATTAGATTCTGTGATAGTTTTAAATACCAACTTTCCACAACCTAGAATTACCTGGGAAGAGGGCTTCAAATGCAGAATTATTTAGATCAGTATGGCCTGTGGGCATGTCTGTAGAGGATAGCTTGACCATTAGTTTATATAGGAAGGCTCAGTCTGTTGTGGGTGACTCCATTCATTACCCAGACAGGGTAAGAAATGAGAAAGCTAGCTGAAAACAGAAGTGAGCAGGCAGCATGTCTTAGGTAATAGCGTCAGGTCATGATGAATTGAATCAGTCTGTATTGGGCAATAGCCCCAAGTCATAAAGAATCGATTAGCCTCAGCCTAACCGTTATAGCTGTAACTTCCTGGTATCTCTCCTCTCTCTCTGTCTCTCTGTCTCTGTCTCTGTCTCTGTCTGTCTCTCTGTCACTGTCTCTCTCTCTCTCTCTCTCTCTCTCTCTCTCTCTCTCTCTCTCTCTCTCTCTTTCTGTGTGTGTGTGTGTGTGTGTCTGTCCATCCATCCCAGCCCCTCTAAGGATACTCAACCTTCATCTTGAGGAAAGGTTGGGCCCTTCACCACTCCAATAAAGCAGCCTCAGCCTGTTGAGATTGAGACTGTCTGCTTCTCTGCCTCATTTTCCTCAGAGCATGGATACATTTGTTCCTCCCTGCTTTAGAGTATGGATGTAGCTGCTTCAAGTTCTTGCCTTGACTTCCTGCAATAATGGACTATGACCCACAATTAATTATAAGTTGAACAAACTCTTTCCTCCCAAACGCCACTTTTAGTCAAGGGTACTTTATCACAGCAATAGAAATGAAACTAGAGCAGATCCCGTAATGAAATTATTGTACATTTTTAATGTAGGGATGAAATTGTGGCATGTTTAAAAGGAGTATTTTTTCTCTTAAAGATACATCCTGAATCCCTGACAAATTAAATGATAGGACTGATTTAATTCAAAGAATCCAGCAGTCAAAAAGCAAGCAACGGAAAAATATAAGTGAAATAAAGTTGGCCATATAGTATATTAATAATTAACGAATCTGGATAATAAGCAAGAAAACATTTGTCACACCAGTCTATTTTGTGTATATTACCTCGTTTCCGTAGTAAAATTAAAAGCTAAACAAAAGACAGCATTGCCTAAGTGTGCAACGAGCCCCATTGCCTTCAGGGTCGAGTGTCCTCCAAGGGAGGTGTGTGTGTCACCGTGCCCCACTCTGATTTCTCCTGCCACTTCCCTATCCATGCACATCTCCAGAGCAGCCAGGCCCCATCCTACTGCCAGGTGCTGCCTTCAGTGCTGAGCCTTGTGCCATCGTGTACCTACTCAGAATACTCTCTGCTTTTCTGTTCCCATGCATGCTCACCAGTTCACTACCGAGCCTTTTCCAGCTCTGTGTGGCTTTCCCTGACCCATACTGCAGGAGAGAAGAAACACCTTTGTTTCACCCATGCTATGTCTGTGGCTAATACCAATATAACCAAGGACGGACCAAGAAGGGAAAGGCATAAAGATGTGTTCAGAACAAGGATTCCACAGCACCGAAGCATTCAGCAGGAAATGAAGCCCTGAGAAAAGAGTTTATATATTTCCATGCTAGAGCTGATGAAGAGTGGATGATCATGAATAAATACAAATGGACACAGAGGCATAACCTGATGGAAATGAACTGGATGGTTAATCAGGCCATCTTGGTTCGGATTCTTCTCTGTCCCCATATCTTCAGGGTTAAGGGCATTACTCTGGGTGTAAAGAAGGAACCTCTTCAGCAGAATCTCATGACCTCACCATGGGAGAAAGGAGGGGGTGACTTTCTTGACTCTCATATTTTCTCACATGCCAAGGTGCATATCTTAGAGTAGTGTGTCATGGACAGCATCAACTTCCCCAGTACACAGGGCATGTGATGGCTAGTTCTTGGCTGTCAACTTGACTACACCCGGAATTAACTAAAACCCAAGTGGCTGGGTACACCTGTGAGGGCTTTCTCTTAATTTCATCATTTGAAGTGGAAACACACCTTTAATCTGGATCTTTGCCGTGGTAAGATCCACCTTTAATCTGGGCCACACCTTGTGCTGGCAGCCTAGATAGAGGGCATAGAACAAGGAGGCCTGCTTTCTCTGGCTGCTTGCTCTGCTAGCAGGTCCATTCCCACTGGCATTAGACTACTTCAAGATTCTATAATATCCTGAAGACCAGAGGAGACATCCAGGCTCATGGATTGAATAACTACTGAATTCTTAGACTTTCTGTTGGTAGACAGCTATTGTTGGACTAGCTGGAACACAAACTGCAACCCACTCTAATAAATCCTCCCATATATATATAAATATATATGTAGTATATATTATATATAATATATAAAGTATAATATATAATATAGTTTATATAACATATAATATATAATCATATATAAGTCACGTGTAATTATAGTATATATAATTTTATAATGTATTCTATATAATATACTATATACTGTATATATATACTATATTAATATATTATAATATATTAATTCTATCATTTCTGTTCCTCCAGAAATCACTGACTAATACAGGGAGCCATCAAAAACAACTCTGGTAGCACGTTTGTGGCATTTCTTTCATCTACTCTTTTCTCTCCAGCGTCAATTCCTTGGGAAGGTAAATGTGACCTCTGGTATCACTGAGGGGGCTGCAGTCTTGGTGTCCAGTGGTCATTTAATAAAGAAGCAGAATGGTCAGTAGAAAAAAGGTCAAGCTGAGTGAACACTTGTCTAGCAAGGGAGGCATGCATGTGTGTGGGATCTGGAGAATGTGAGTCAGCTCTGGCAGAGGAGGACTTCTTGGTTGCAAGAATATCACCTATGGTTATCACAAAGACGGCTGATGTGCTTTGCCAGCCAGAGGACAATGCTGAAGAAAAAATACAATACTCCTATTGTTTGGGAGAATGTGGTCCAAAGGGCTGTATGTAAAAACTCAGCCCACTGGTCAGCAGTAGTGGAATGTGCTGAGGACCTATAAGAGGTGGGGACTGGGGGAGGTTCTTGGATCCCTGTGGATATGCCCTTGAAGGGGATGGCAAGACCCAATCTGTCTCATTCTGCTTCTTGGTTAAGACATGACAGCAGTCAGTTGTACATGAGCCTCCTCCACAAGATGACACTATCAACACAGCCCTCCCAAAATGGGGGTACCAGATGTTGGCCTTGAACTTCCCGATCCCACCAGTCAAAATAAAGTTCTCTTCCTAAGCTAATACAGATATGCATTCTGTCTACACTGTCTCAAAGAATAGATAACGGAAATGTTCCTGCTGAGGATCTGTCTTCCTTAAAGGGAAACCAACAACTACTCCTTCTACTGGAAGCTCCCTGGCCTGTCTACTTCCCTATCTTGAGCCCTGTGGATGGGGCAAGACCTCCACTCTGTTCTGTCTATGAAAGAAAGCTTTCAGGCCACAAGAACAGAGGCCTCTTTCCTATGGAATCTGAACTGTAAACATCTATGGTGATAGATCTCTCCATAGGGAACACAATGGAGAACACAGTGGTAAACTAGAAGGAAGTGATTCAATAGCTCCCCAGTGATCAGGACTCAACTTCCCTTGATTATCTGGGGGACCAGAATGGTATCTATTTATGGTTCCTTAAAGATCTCTAACCCACCAGGTTCTCTCCACGCATGGCCATTTCTTCCACTCTTAGCACAGAAACAGCACCTGATGGGAGCCTCACCGTCCATTTCCTATTCTAAAGACAAGAAAAGGGAAAACATCAATCATCGGGTATCCCATGTCTTACCCCAGCCTCTTTTCTGATGGAGGATCTCATGAAAGGAGACATGATCTTTACATGAGATATGACAAAGGTCATTGGCTGGTGGTGATGATATCTCTCTTTGGTGGTGTGCTCTGGGATGTGACCATGAGTGAAATCCATGGTTCCCATCCTTGGAGCTTACTTGAAAATCCAGACACTGATCAAGGCACCCTTCATGTCTCACCAAACCAATGGCCAGGGCAATTTGGAAACAAGTTATGGATGAAAAGCAAACTACAGAACAGGACAACCTTCCAGGAACAGACTGGGTTTCTAAATCCTTCCCACCAGCAGTTCAGTTCTCCAGACCCATGGGAACATTTGATGGAAACATACAAATAGATAGCCAGGCACGGTGGAGCACACCTTTCAGTACGGCACACAGGAGGCAGAGGCAGGAAGATCTCTGTGAGTTCCAGACCAGCCAGAGCTACACCAGTAGTGAGATCTCCGGTGAGACCACTGCAAGCGTGAGGGAGGTAGCAGGCTGATACTGACTGAACACAGGCTACATAGTTGCATATGTTGTTCCGCTTAATTTTAGAGCAACTTGCTGAGGCGTGTTTCAGCTTCTCTGTTTTCGGAGATGAGCAAATTGAGGCAGAAATGAGTTCCGCCTTTGGGCAAGATGAAAATGGGGAGGAGAGCCATTGTAAGAGTCGAAGTCCAGGTTTGGCAGAGTTCAAAGCCCTCTGTTCCTAGACTGTCATAGCTTCTTACACTGCTCTCAGCAGGACAGAATGACACAGGAGAAGTTGGACTCAGATGCTCTGCCACCCAAGTTAAAGATTTCTAATAATAGTCTTTTGCCAGTTTGCTCAAGAAGTTAATTGAAAGAATTTTATCTTTTTTTTTATCCTATTATTTTTTCCTAAGCTTTGGCGCCTGTAATCTCTTATCTGATAGTGATATCAAAATCAGCCATCCAAAAATGAATTGAAAACTTGTGAAGGATAATTAATAACCCTTCATGCTCGGTTCAGTACATTTGATTTTGTTCTAAAATACATGCTACCAAGGTTGATTTCATATTGTAATTGTGTTCTGAGAGCCTCAGGGCCTCACAGGGAATCATGTACATAAGGTCAATTTTAAAAAGTATTTGAGACTGGATGTCCTAAGGTGGACTGTCTGTCTACCAGGGAACGCCAGGGTGGACCGTAAACCCACCTCCAAATTATCCAGGACACACCAGGGGTGATAAAATTAATTTCCTACTCAGAAATAGCTGGTCGTGTTCCCTCTTTGCCTTGATAAGTAGCTTGTCTATCCTGGTATCTGTAAGGGACAGAAGCAGTCCTGGGTGACTCAGTGGATCACCGCTTTCCCATAGAAAATACCTCCCTTTCATTAAAGGAGGAGGGAAATTAGGTCACTGCCTGAGAGCCATGGAACAGAACTGTTATGCTGCAAACAATTATATAAAAGCCAGGCCCCACTGAGAATCAACCTCCTGGGACAATACAGAAAGATGAGAAGAGAGAGCTTTGTAAACAGCCAGGTCTGAGGCTCCACAGCCCTGCTGAGAGGCCAAATTCTTCCTGCAGGTAGGCCTTTATTCAGTCTCTCCTCTGCTAATTTACCCACCATTTATACAGCCCTGCTCTGTGCTGCCCAGGGCTTTGCAAGGCTCCTGGATAAACAGGGGAATAAGCTGGCTGGTCTCATGGAACACAGGAGTGCTAAAGAGAATTTATAAAGTGTGGCCCATCAAGAATGGAGGGTGGGAACCACAAAGAAATGTGAGCCTTGGGGAGAAAACCGTATGAGACACTGCGTTATCATGATGTCCCACTGCGTTATCGTGGTGTCCCACTGCATTATCGTGGTGTCCGAGGGGATCTTGAGGTATGACACAGGGAGGAGGAAGAGAAATGGATAGTGCTTCATCAGAACTAAAAGCTTCTGTGCATCAAAGGGCACCATCAAGACAGTGAGAAGACAAATCAGGAACAGTGTTTGCAAAGACTGTGTCTACCAGGGGAATACTCTCCAGAGCATTTGATGAACTTCCACAATTCAACAACAGCAAACATGTCCCTATGAGAAAATGATCAAAGGACCTGAACAGATACTTCTCTTAGAAGGGTGTGCAAATGACCAATACTTACATGGAAAGACACTCAACCTCACTGACCATTAAGTAATGCAAGGCAAAGCCATATGAGATACCACTTCGCATTCATGAAGATAGTACTTAAAACAAAAAAAAATATTGGCAAGGATGTGCCAAAACTTGAACCCTTGTGTGTTGTCCACAGTGTGGAAGTTTCTCAAATAGCTACACACAGAAATATCAGGTAGTCCAATAGTTCTGGCTGTGGCCACCAACCTAAAAGGATTAAAAAGAAGAATGTTTTTATAGCAAGTATCCATGCATTCAACTTTCATAGACCGTTTTGCACAAGGCCCAATGGTGGATACAATCCAAGTGCTCATCAGTGGGAGAACACAATCAAAATGCAGGGCATTCAGTTAGCCCTCTATATCCACAGCCATCCAATCAACCACAGATGGAAAGCATTTGTAAATGTCTTGTGTCCCTACTGAAAACATTCAGATTTTATCCCCTAAATGATACAGTGAAACAACTGCTTATGTAGAATTTGCATTGTATTTGGTATTTTAACCAATTTAGAGATGATTTAAAGTATACAAGAAGATGAGTACAGATTCTATGCAAATACTGTACTGTGTGTGTGTGTGTATATATATATATATATATATATATATATATATATATATATATGTAAAAGGGACTTAAGCATGTTTGAATGTTGGTATCCAGGGAAGGGAGTTTAGCCTAGAGCCCACTTCTATGGCTGTTGAGAGATGGCCATGTATATAATAGGCTGTTATTCAGTCTTATAAGAAAGGAGCTGCTGGTACATGGTACTTGTTAGTCACCCCTTAACATTATGGGCTGCAAATGAGAATTCCTGCAAAGACACTGTCTCTCCAAAGGGTGATTGATTAGAATTTCAGTGATGTGGGAAGGTTGGAATGTTGCAGATCCTGAATCTAATGACAATTTATCTTGGACTGTCATTAGCCCCCTAAAAAGTTATTCCTGGTCTACTCCTGTATTGGATCTAACATCCTATAACTAGTAGATAAAGGCAGACTTAACATCTTGATAAACAAAACCTTTGGAATGTATTAACTTAACAAAACCCTATTCTCCATCAATCAAAAGGTTAAGAATGTTGTCAGGTAGCATCTAAGGGCAACAGCTGAGATTTCTACACCTGGCTATAACCCACCTCTCTGACGCTTCCACCAATGTGTTTAAAATATGATTTATGACTTTTTTTTCTGTTAGTATAAAACCTTCCTGAAATTACTTGTACATTGAAAGATGGAATTTGGGGTCATTGATAAACCAGGCTTCCTCCATCTTAGGCTTGACAAACATCTTATAGTAAAGAAAGACAAACTAGGCCCATTCACGTGTATGACTAAATCTGTTTTTCAAGGATTGGGCTATGCCCTACCTATAAAGTTAACTACAAACAGTTCTGTACTGCCAGTTTCAGGAAATGGTAACCATAAACCCTACCTTTGTTTCAATAGGTTGTTAGAGCACCTATTGTTATGACTACCTTGTTGTGCACACCTTGCAATCATGTCTTTGTTTCAGGAAGTCATTATGACTAACTTGTTGTGCTTATTCCTTGCTCCTGTAACTGCCTATTTTGCCTGCCAAATCCCCCAGTTGGAAACCCCCTACCCCTGAGGTATAAAAACTTTGTCTCCCTCACATCCAATGTTGACCTCTTGAACCCCACCTTAGGGGGGAGGCAGCCCGTGTACACGGATAAATAAGCTTGCTTTAATTAACTCTTTGCTTTAATTAGTTTGGCCATGATGATTTGAGCCGGTGTTGTTTCTCCTTGAATCTTTAGGATTAACAGTCACCTAAATCTGTGTTCCTAGCCATGGTCACTCATATTTGGCTCCAAAATAAACTCTTACTTAATTCCCTTGAGGTAAGAGCTGCATTTTTGTCTTTGTAGTTTGGCAAAATGACTAAGGAAATCAACATATAAGAGGGAAAGATTACAGCCAGGTGTAGTGGCACATGTTTTTAATCCCAGCACGTGGGAGGTAGAAACAGGCAGATTTCTGTGAGTTTGAGGCTAGCCAGCTCAACATAGTGAATTCTAGGACAGCCAGTGATATGTACAGAGAGACCCTATCTCAAAAGATTAAAAAAAAAAAAAGAGGAGGAGGAGGAGGAAAGATTACTTTCAGCCTGTGGTTGGTTATCTACATTGCTTTTGGGCTTGAGTTGAGGCAGAACATCACACAGGGAGCTTTCAATGAAACAAATCTGCCCACTTCATGTCAATCAGGAAGCAAAGGGAGAAAAAGAAGGGGGCTGGATCCAAAATATCTTTCAAGAACATGTCCCCAACAGCCTAATTTCCTCCTGCAAAGTCCAGCCTCCTAAAGATTCTATCCACCTTCCAACAGCCGCAGGCTATAACCAATTATTTAACACTATGGGTGGTGCTACACCTGGGCTGGTGGTTCCAGGTTCTATAAGACAGCAAGAGGAGCAAACCAAGAGGAGCAAGCAAGTAAGCAGTACCTCTCTGTGGCCTCTGCTTCAACGCCTGCCTCCAGGTTCCTGCCTGGCTTGAGTTCCTGTCCTATCTGTTTTCGATGATAAACTGTGATACGGAAGTATGAGTGAAATAAACCTTTTTCTTCCTGTTTCTTTCAGTCACTGTGTTTCATCACAATAGTCACCCTAACTATGACAATACCCCACATGTATTGATATACATCACCCTGTGGTACAACCAAGTACTGCACCAGGTCCATCTAACAGGGTCTCACTCTCTTATTTCTTCCTTTCTGTACCTCTAGTTGTATTTGCTGGAGGAAAGCACTTCCTTAGGTTTTAGTTAAGTAGCAACAGGGTAGGCAGCTGAGATGGTGG
>CABHPQ010195475.1:0-47622 GCA_902168405.1 Peromyscus aztecus | reverse complement strand
TGACTAAACCCTTAAACTGTGAGCCAAAATAAACACTTCTCACGTGAGGTGCTTTTGTCATGGTATTTTATCACAGCAACAAGAAAAGAAACTAATATAACTCCATTGACAAATTCTGTAAAAGCATAACGGACTTTAAAAACTCAGACATTTGATGAGTTAATGATTTTGACTAAACTTTAACTAGCTGCATGTTTTTTTCCCCTGAGAAATACGTGTATAATATTTTCAATAGCTGGGCATGGTGGTACATGACTGTGATGTCAGCACTCAGCAGATTGAGTGAGGCACAAAACTGTAAGTCACGGTCAACATCAGTGATGTAATGAGGCCTTGTCACAGAAAGCAAAATGGTGATGTTGACAATAATTTCAACAAAAAGAATGTTATAGTTGAGAATAAAAAAAAATTATTTGAGCGGCCATCAAATCAGGAAGGAGGAGCAGACGGCAGCTTCCAGCCCACATATATTGCCTAACAAATCTTCATTGCAGCTGGCAGTACAGGCAGAAACCAGCTGGGGGTGGCACCAATAGGCTTCAAGAAGTTCTAAATAGGAGGTTGGAATTGGCTTGTTCTGTCCTCCACTCAAAACAAAACACAATCATTCATCACTTAACAGTGGGGATATTTATTTATTTATTTATTTATTTATTTATTTATTTATTTATGAAATGGCATTGTTAGGTGCCTGTTATTTTGGAAATATCATAAAAATGTAATTTTTACACACTAGGATGGATATGATGTCACTAGCTAATGTTACTGGCTGGCTTCCCCTGGCTTGCTCATTCTACTTTCTTATAGAACCTAGAACCACCAGCCCCAGGATGGCAGTACCTATAATGGGCTGGACCTTCCCTCATTGACCACTAATTGAGAAAATGCCTTACAGCTGGATCTCATGGAGGCATTTCCTCAACTGAGGCTCCTTCCTCTCTCATGACTCTACCTTGTGTCACGTTGACACACAAAAGCCAGCCAGTGCAATAACTAAGGAAGACTATGGATGCGACTTCTTTCCCAGCAGCCTGTCTGATATTTTCTAGCACTGTGAAAGGCAGCCCTGGGGGAAGGAACTTTGAGCTGAGTCCCAGTTTGATTTCTTCACATCTAGAAGCTAAAACGTGTAGGTATCTTCAGAAATGGGGTCTTGATGTCCAGTTCTGGCATGCAGCCACCCACAGTGGCAATAGCCTTAGAGTTTGTGAGGCTCCCAGGGACCTCCCTAGCCAACAGCTCATAGGGGGAACCACATCCCTGGCACTAGGATTTTTGCCCAACAATCTTGGAGCTCTTGGGAGTGCCCTTTTGTATTCATTTAGGATGTTCTCAAGTAAACTCCTTAGCTTGCATTAACTCTTCTCCCAGATTTAATCTCGGTGGCTCTCAATGGATAGCACTATGTAAATCAATATAAATAAGGCCTTTTACAGAGAGTGGGCAAGATTTCTGAAGGCTCACCCATGTCTGCTCCAAGCAAGTACCAACTGATCTTGGGTGGTATCTTAATTAGGGTTTTATTGCTGGGATGAGACATCATGACCATGGAAACTCTTACAAAGCAAAACATTTAATTGGGGCTGGACTGCAGTTCAGATGTTTAATCCATTATTATCATGGAGAGGACATGGCCACATTTGGGCAGACATGGTACAGGAGAGGGGCTGAGAATTCTACATCTGAATTCACAGGCAGCAGGAAGAAAGAGTGACCCCCCCCCAGGCCTGACTTGAGTTTCAAGTTAAAACCTTGAAGCCCATTCACAGTAACATACTTCCTCCAACAAGGCCACATCTACTCCAACAAGGCTATACCTCCTAATAGTGCCACTCTCTACGAGTCTATGGAGGTCATTTTTCATTCAGACCACCACAGGTGGCTAAGGGGATACTAAAAAAGAAACATTGACAAGGTCCAATATAGCACAAAGTGATGTCATCACTCATATGAGTTGTTTCATCAAAAGAACACTTGGATGTCATGCCTCGGCTAGGAGAAATCACTCCATCTAGTCCTCCATAACTTACAATCACTTTCCACGAGCCATGTGGCCTTCTCACACTTGAGTGCTGTCACTGGGAATCACCCTAGCCCTGGTAGTCTTTGCTGAGTTTCTCTGTATGACTCTGCTTGGATCAGGCCCAGAGGGGAACAAGGCTACACTCTGGCCTATGGTGTCTGCTGCTAGAGTCCAACAGGTTCTATCAGTCTCTTCTCCTGGCTGTGAGAGGTGTCCTTCAGAAGTTGTCCTCTGCATCTGAGCACCCTTGCACATTGACAAAAAACAATAGGTGCATGTGTTTGCTTTAAAACCTGTAGTGTGTGTGTGTGTGTGTGTGTGTGTCTGTGTCTGTGTGTGTCTGTGTCTGTGTGTATTCACACATTTAATTGGGGCTGGAGGTCAAAGGACAACCTACCAGAGTTGACTTTCTTTCTCCACTATGTGAATTCCAGGGTCAAACTCAAGTCATCAAGCTTGGAAGCGAGTACCTTTACTCACTGAGCCAACTTACCAGCCTAGTGTTTGTTAACCTTTTGGACTATTTTTCAAAAACTGGAGAAAAGGCAGGTATACTGGATACACAGGTTAACACACACACACACACACACACACACACACACACACACGCACACGCACACGCACACGCACACACACGCACGCACGCGCACACACACATACACAATAGAATCTGTTTTCTCCTTACTGATCCAGTTTCAGCTAAGCGGCGGGAAACTTGATAGGCTCTGTCTCCACAGCATTTACTATTACTTCATGGAACCCATTGGTGTTTGGAATATTGGGTTTTTCAGTCTCTTCTCCAGAAGAACATATTGTTTCTCAAATGCCAAATCTGGAAATGGAGTCAATTTTGGCAGATGGAAAAGCGGGAAACAGCCCTTTGCTGTGGAAACAGCTTGACTCCATCATTACCTGCAACCTTGTCACCTGCCTCTTCGACACAAACTCAAACAGATGGCATATTTCAATCTCAGTAACTTTATCGGCAATTAAAAAAAATATGCAAAGGCTGCCAAAAGTAATACATCAAGGAGCAGTGTTTAAAAACAGGTGTTGGGCCATGTGTCTCGACTTCCAAGAAAGGTAAGCTGAAAGGAGCCTGGATTTTTTAGTCCTCAGCTCAGGCAAGGCTCTCAAGGTGGGATTTTTCAACTAGGGCAGAACTGGGGATGTTTTTAATGAAGTAAATATCGCTCGTTCTTCTTAGCAATGGTTGGACTTCCTCGTGTGCACTTCCTGTGAAAGATGAATCCCTTTACATAGTTGGGCAGTTCTGGAGCTTGGTCCTGGATTGGCTGCATTAGCACCCCCAGCATTTGCTAGATCTTCAGGGGCCCCCTACTGTTGTGAAATATTAGCTTAAGACATGTTACATTCATTTATGCTGTGGAATATTTGTTTAATGATGTAAAGATGTGTTGCATTCTTGTGTGTTGTATTTGTTTAACTCCGTGAAGCTGTGTTACTTTGTCTGTCTGAAACACCTCATTGGTCTAATAAAGAGCTGAACGGCCAACAGCGTGGCAGGAGAAAGTAGTAGGTGGGCCTGGCATGTGGAAAGTATAAATAGAAGTAGAGAAGAGGAAGGAGCAAGAAAAAGAGGAGAGGAGGATGCCAGGTGCCAGCCACCCAACCACACAACCAGTCATGGAGGAAGAAGGAAGAAAAGTATATAGAATAGAGAAAGATAAAATCCCAGAGGCAAAAGGTAGACAGGATAATTTAAGTTAAGAAAAACTGGCTAGAAACAAGCCAAGCTAAGGCTGAGCATTCATAAGTAAGAATAAGTCTCTGTGTCTTTATTTGGTAGCTGTGTGGTGGGCCCCCAAAGAGTAAAAAAAAAAAAAAAAAAACCAACTACACTCTACTAGATCAGAAACGCTGCATGAGGCACCAGCTGACCTTTAATAAGGCCTCTAGGAGGTCAGGCTTTCTCAGTGAGAACTCTAAGGAAATGCTTGACATAACGTCTCTTGTTTAATGTTCATGCTAACTCCTTTTCACTGGTAACATTTAGTACAGGGAACCCCTCTGTGTCAAGAGCTTCCAAATTTATTGATTCAACCAAGCACAGATTGAAGACATTTAAGGAAAAAAATGTATCTATGCTAAGCATGGTCAGCCTTTCTTTCCCCTTGTCATGCTGTGGAATGATACACAGTAGTGGTGCTTATAATAGTATCGTAATGGTATCAAGTCACCTGGAGATGATATGCAGTGCATGGGATGATGCAATCACATTGCCATTCTACATAAGAGACTGGGGCTTCTGCACAAGGAGAGGAGAGTCCTGAAACCATTCCCATGTGGATGCTGGTGGATGAGTGCTGTGGGATTCAGCATCAGGACCAAGTGGTCTCACTCAGGACCCAGGGTCTTAAGGTCTGGGCTATGCAGAGGCTGCTTACATAATCACACATTGGGAAATCACACCTGATTTTTTTTTTATCCTGGTGTGATTGAATTCTGGACAACCTGGGAATTGAACCGGGTTCCTCTGGAACATTGTCATGCTCTTAACTGCTGAGTCATCTTTGTCCTTTACAACCGATTTTTAGATCAGAAATGAATCACCACTTTGGAGCAGCAGCCAAGTCTTTCACAGAAAATACAGGAACAAGAAAGTGCTCAGGGACTCTATGGGAGCACATTGGGTACTTGATATCTTAAGCAGACCCTGGGCCACCAGGTTTTCTTACAGTCTGGATCAGACTCTGTGCAACAGTGGTAGAAGACTCTTGAAATATGGATTAGACCAGTATCAGTCCACTTTTCATCACCATGACAATATACATTAGACAGTCAACTTAGAAAGAGAAAAGATTTATCTGGGTCTATAGTTCTAGAGTCTTGGATTTGTGGTCAGTTGGCTTAGGTGGTTTGTGTCCTTGGTGAAGCAGCACATCAAATCAGGAGCTTGAGGAGGAAACAATACTGAGAGGAGATATGGTGATTTGCATGAGAATGTCCCCCATAGGCTCAGCTATTTGAATACTTGGTCCCCAGTTGGTGGTGCTGTTTGGGAGGTTGTGGAACCTTTGCAAAATTGAGCCTTGCTGAAGGAAGTACATCACTGAAGGCAGGCTTTGAGGATTTAAACCTGCATTCCACTTCCAGTTTTCTTTCTGCTTCTTGCCAGCATTTGAAGTTGTGAATGCTCAGTTTCCTGTTCCTGCTTCTATCCCTGCTGATTCCCACCATACTTCCCCACCATAATACACTCAGCCCTCTGGAACTGTATGCCCAAATAAACTCTTTCTTCACAGCAACAGAAAGTTAACTAAGACAGAAGTTGGTACCTGAGCATTGCTATTTCTGTGATGAACTTGACCATGTTGGTCTTTTGAGGAATGTGGAAGATTTAGGAACTTTGGACTAAAAAGGTTTCAATGATGTAAAGCTTCAGAACTTAAAATGCCATACTAGTAGGACCCTGAAAGACAGTCATGCTGAGAGCAATGTGGACTATGGAGGTCAGGCTCAAGAGGCCCAAGAGGGAAGCAAGGGCTTTACCAGTAACTCAGATAGAAGCCTGTCCTGTGATAGTTTGGCAAAGAATCATGGCTCTCTTCTGCCCAAGCCTTGAGAACTTGCCTGAGGTTAAAATAAAAAATAACACACTGATTTCCTTAGTGAGGGGGATTTCAAGACAATGAAATATTGAATCTGTGGCATGGTTGTTACTAACACTGCATGTGCAAGTCTGTAATAAAAAAAGAGGGAAAGAAAAAAATGTACAGTTCATAGAGAAAAAGCTCACTAGGAAGCTTGTTACAGCTGAAGTATATGTGGGAAGAAAAGCAATAAGAGTTAAGTTTAGTGCCAAGACGGAAAGGCCTGTTCCACGCTGGAATAAAGGGAAGGGTGCCCTCAGGGCAAGACTCCACCCAGCTAATTTTCTAACTTGTGAAAGAGAGTTAGGTAAGGGGTTTTCCACTCCTAGCAAGAAACAGAGTGCACAAGGTGCTGCTGATTGCTTCAAGGAGACCAGGCTCCATCCCAAGCTGGAAGCCAAGATTGGCAGTGCTATACACACTGTGCTGGTTTTAGAGGTATGAAGAATGCAAGAATAAAGGGACCATGTATTCTTCCCCCAGAGTTTGAGAGAGCTGCAGCTGAGGCCAGGCAGCATGTGTCAGGAGAGCAACTGTGTGAAGGCCCTGAGAAGGCCATTGTGTGAAGCTGTGAAACTGAAGCCCCCAAGATACTGGAGATGCCAGAACCATGGGATATATGCTAAGAAGAGCTGCATAGAAGGAGTGGAACCAGCCTCTCTCTGTGTGTGTGTGTGTGTGTGTGTGTGTGTGTGTGTGAGAGAGAGAGAGAGAGAGAGAGAGAGAGAGAGAGAGAGAGAGAGAGCGAGAGAGAGAGGAGTTGCAATCTGAGAGGCTGGAAGGATGCCGTCATTAGACACGGACATTAGACATAGAGCTACAGGGTTTGGAGTTTTTTCTGCTTATTTTCAGTTTTGCTTTAGTCCAGCATTTCCCCACTGTGCTCCCATTCCTTTTGGAATGGTAATATGTATTTTATGCCACTGTATGTTGGAAGTATTAATTTCTTTAATTTTATTTTACAAGGGATTATGATTAAAAGATTGCCTTGAGTCTCTGAAGAGATTTTGGACTTCGAACTTTCAAACAGTGTTGAGACTATGAAAGACTGTGGGGACTTTTGAAGTTGGACTAAATGTATTTTGCATTATGATATGACTGTGAGACTATGGGAGCCTGGGCATGTGACGTGGTGGTCTGAATGAGAACTTCCCTGTCTTAGTTAGGTTTTTATTGCTGGGAAGAGACACCATGACGATGGCCACTCCTATAAAGAAAACATTTAATTGAGGTGGCTCGCTTACTGTTTCAGAGGTTCAGTCCATTGTCATCATGACAGGGAACACAGCATTGTGCAGGCAGACATAGTGCTGGAGCTTGCAACAGGAAGTTGACTGTCACACTGAGAGAAGCTTGAGCAAAAGAGACTTCAAAGCCCACCCCCACAGTGACACACTTCCTCCAACAAGGCCACACCTCTCATTAGTGCCACTCCCTTTGGAAGCCATTTTCTTTCAAACCACCACAATCCCCAGTAGGGTCAGATGTTTGAACACTTGGTTCTTAGCTAGTGGCTTTGTCTGGGGAGGCTGTGAAACCTTTAGGAAGTGAATCTTTGTAGGGGAAGTGAATCACTGGGAACAGACTTTAAGTATTTAAAGCCTCATGCCCCTTTCAGTTTTCTCTATGATTCGTGCTTCTGTTTGAAGATATGAGCTCTTAGCTTCCTGCTTCAGCCATCATGCCTGCCCTGTCATGATGGACCTGCATCCCTCTGGAACCATAAGTCAAAATAACTCTTTCTCCCTAAAGATGTTATTGTATGTGGTATTTTTCTCACAGCACTAGAAAAGTAACTCAGAGGAAGGAACCAGAGTCACTATGTCCCCTTTAAAGATAAACTCCCAATGGCCTAACTTCCTCCCACCAGGTCTCATGGTCTGGAAATTTATACTGCCTCCCCTAGCAAAGCAACATGAGTTTGTGACTAAAATCTTCATTGCATGAACCTTAAGGGGACATTTAAGACCCAAACTACAACAAGACCTATTGTCTCTCAAGAGTAAAATCTGCTAGCTACAAAAAAAAAAAAAGCAACAATAATAAAAACCTCTATAACTTGAAGCTGGATCCATGGGAGACACGGGGTGGAGCTGGGATTCACCACCATCCCGTGTCTTTGTTCAGCTTTTGGTACCTCTCCACTCTCTTTGGGTAAGGACCAGACAGAAGATGATGTTGCCCAGCATCACAGAGTCACTGACCACAGAGGTTGTCATGTTGTTGCCATGCTGATAGGATTGATGCCTCAGGCGTCAATGGCTCCAAGGCCACAGACAAAGTGGCCCATCCCAATAACTAACTGAAATCGTGCATCAAACCTCCACTGACACAAACTCTAATGACCAAAGAAGCAGCAGTAACATCTCATATTTGTATAAGACCTTCAAATAGACAAAATATTGCAGAAATGAGTTCTTCCTTCCTTCCCATAGTCCCTAACGACGTACAGTTTTCCCTTAAGGCCCACAGGTGCTGTTTCAAGAATTCCAAATTCTGTGAGTGCTCAAGTTCCTCTATGAAATGGCACCATCCTCTTCGCACAGAGCCTGCCTGTGTCCCCCATGCACTCAAATGACTGAGAATATTGAACGCAATGTAAGCCCGCACAAATGGTGCCATGCAGTATTGTCTAGGGAACAGTTACAAGGCCCATGTGCATAGTCAGTATGGATGGATTTTTTTTAATGGTATCTTTTTGGCATTTACTGGGGACTAAGCTTTGCATCCACTGAGTGAGGTTTCTAGCACTGATAGTCTGACCATCTCTATATGTAGGATATTTTCAGTCCGCATTTGGTTGCCTCTGAGAGGTGGAATCTGCAGATACAGGTGGCCCCACTGTGTTGATATCCCCATTTATACATGCGGAACCTTGATCAAGACAATGACCTCTTTTCTGATACTCGTGGAAGGCAGAGAAATCAAGTCACATCTTCGTTTGTTGAGATGGTGTGGTGGCTTGAAAGAGAATTGGCCCCCGCAAAGGGAGTGACACTAACGGCAGGTGTGGCCTTGTTGGAGGAAATGTGTCACTGTGGAGGTGGGCTTTGAGGTCACATATATGCATCCAGTGTCTCAGACCACTCCCTATTGCCTGTGAAAGATGAAGACCTCTCAGCTCCCTCTCCAAGCACCATGTCTGCCTGCAAGCTGCCATGTCCCACCTTGATGATAATGGACTGAGCTTCCGAAAATGCAAGCTACCTCAATTAAATGTTTTTCCTTTATAAGAGTTGCTGTGGTCATGGTGTCTCTTCACAGCAATAGAAACCCTAACTAAGACAGATGGGGGTCTTGCTCTGTAGCCCAGGCTGGCCTTGAAGTCATGATCCTCCTGCCTTAGCCTGTAGAGTAACGGGATTATAGTCACGTGTCCTGCTTCAGAACTTAGTTTTGACCATTCTCCTCTTTTCTCCCTTCCGATGTCTTGGGGAAGTCTCAGTTAGGACACCTGCTCCGTGTACAATGTGAGCTTTATTATGTGGACAAATGCGCCTCTACGGTTTCAGCTGATGACCAATCAATCATCCAGCTGGCTGTACTTGCTCTAGTTCTGAGAAAGAACCATTAGTTCTTCAAGGCTTCTAACAAGCCCAAACTCACCTGGAGGATATTCACACAGTATCTATTTCCTGCATCTTCCTGTTGCCACCTTTCTTTCGGGGGAGACAGCGCATGATTCCCTAAGGGTTAGCAGCTTCCAAGTGGAGCCCTGAGAATTTGATCTGTGAATTTCACGATTAAAAGCTAACATTTTCACTCTGGCTCAACTCATCTAGAGGTCTTGTAGCTAAGAAGGAGTTTTTAAGTCCACGAACCAGGTATGAAGATTCTGCTGCAGGCACGAAGCATATGGTGCCAGTTTAAAAATGGATGTAGCTTGATATTTTAACAAAATCTGAGACAATTAGCACATTTTCAAGATGCTAAAAAAAAAAAAAAAAGGTCTGCCAATGTTGAGTTTCTCCAGCTAGACCATGTGACATCCCAAGCAGCCTGGCCCAGGGGCTTGGAGGACAGCTAGGCTGATGCTGGAGTCAAACCAGACACTGATGTCTCAAACTTCTCCGAGTTGCTTTGTGAAAAAAAAAAATTTTTTTTTCCCTCCAAAACCACACCTGCGTCACCCCTTCTTCCTTTTACCTGGTTTTCTCAGAAACTAATTTTAAACTCCTTTTGTGCCTCTGTGAGTTTCCTAACATTTTATGCCATAATTTCAGAGAAAAGAAAACCAGACCAAAATACCCACCTAAGTCTAAGTGTTAAAAATACGGTTTTCCGGTTTTCAGATGGCTGAGAGGCCAGAGCACCACAGCCAGGACGGAGGCTGATGTGAATCCAAAGGCCTATTCCCTCTCAGGTGCCCACCTCACTGAGAAGCTGCTGGGCCTTGTTCAGCAGTCATGTAACTACAAGCAACTTCAGAAGGGAGCCAGTGAAGCCGCCAAAACCCTCAACAGGGGCATCTCTGAGTTTACCATGATGGCAGCAGACGCTGAACCCTTGGAGATCATCCTGCACTTCCCACTGTATGAGAAGACAAGAATGTCCCCCATGTATTTGTGTTCTCCAGGCAGGCCCTAGGACCAGTCTGTGGGCTCTCCAGGCCCGCCATCACCTGTTCTGTTACCATCAAAGATGGCTCTCAGCTAAAGCGGCAGATCCAGTTCATCCAGCAGCCTGTTCAAAGGCTCTTGATGTAGGCCTGTGGCCTCTGCCCTTTCCTGTCGACTCGCACCCTCCTTGTGTATCATGTGGTCTGTTAGCACTTAGTGTTCCCAGCCAGTTTCTATTATAAATATTGTTTTAAAAAAGTATGTTTTTCCACTTGTAATGTGAAGAAGGAGACATACAGTTCTTTGGATATGTGATATGCTATACATAAAGCATTTTCCCATTGTAAGTTTATGAATTGATGCTTTATGCCCATTTAAACTGTTGTGTGACTGGGATCAACTTTGGGAGGAGTCCTCCCACCCCAGGAAAAGTCCTTTATGCCTGTTTGCAGTCCCCTGATTTAGTTCTTAACAGTGCTTTCAACTAATTTTTTTTTTTAAAGAGGGATTGATATAACCTTGGCAATTCTAACAGTGGACCTGGTAATCCTAGCCACTCATCACCCATCCTGTACATCTGCTCCTATGCCTGGGATACATGGGAGTGAGCTGCTAAAAGACCATCTTCACTGATGTCATAGCAGGCCTGTGTCCTGTGCTGGTATTCACGATCCAGAGCTAGTAAGTCTTGTGGGGCAGGGAGCACGGCAATGTTACATTATTTTCTCACTTGAAGTCACCAAAATACCAGCTGCCAATGAATCTATGAAATAGAGGAGGCGGAGGAACAAGGTAAGTACCAGGTTCCTGGCTCTGTTTCTCAACCTGTAACCTAGAACAAACTCCTGACTCTTCGGCCTCAGTTTCTCCTTTTGTAAAATGGGATTGGAGTACCTACCTACTATATCTTTTGTGAAAACCAAATGTTTGGAAAAGCCCCCTACAAGGCATGAGGCACTAAGAAAAGGCAGGAAGGGGTCTTCATCAGGACAGAAGTAAGGTCAGTCCCTTAGTACATGATGTGCCAGATCTGGTGGGTGCGCTGGGGGGTGGGGGGGGTGGGTCTGAACTAGCTGTTGGTATGTGGTTCCTTGGGGATGGCGTCCTATACTCTCCTGAGGCATTGTGATTCTTATTATAGTCTGATTTAGAGTAAGGTGTTTGATGTCTCATAAGAGCTCATTATCTCATTGATCTCATACCCTTGGCACCTAAGTCTCAGAAGGACGCTCAGACTTGCACACTGCATCAGAACCGCCTCACTTGGGCCATCCCTAAGTGTCTCCAGGGTGGACTTCTGCAGCAGATCCTCCTGTATCCAGAATTTCACTACTTTTAGAAAGGAAGAAAGAAACTTGGATTTAGGTTCTAAGCTTCTAAGATTCTGGGTAAGATGCTAATTTATTAATGTGTTTAACCAGTATTTCCTGAGAAATGGCTGTGGGCAGGCCCAGGGACAGGATGATGAACTCTGTCTTTTAGGAATTTATAATCTTGGTGGCTTTTCTCCAGATGTAGTCTGGAGAGGAGCTGCATAAAGGTCCGCCCCGGCCATCCAGACACATCCCAGCTAGGGGAAAACATCGCCCCAGATTCTGTTTCCTGATCTGCTGAGGTGTGAGGAATTCTACCACACAATCCCCCTACCCGACACTCAGCCACCTTCCCGGGCCTTCTTTGCCCAGACGAACTAAAATCCCCTGAAGCCAAAACCATGAGCCACAGCAAATCTTCCCTCCACGAAGTCACTTTTGTCACCGTGAGGAAGAGCAACCGACGTAGTAGTTCAGCAAACATCTCCTGAAGGCCTGTGGGTTACATGATCCCCAGGGTGGTGCTAGTGGGAGTTGGTAGAACCCTTCTTAGAGGTGGGAAATAGTGGAGGGGGGGGTCTTAAGTTATTTGGTGCATGCTTTGGAAGGCGATTGTTGGGCCGTCTCTTGTCTCTGTCTTTTCCTTCTTTGGCTTACCATGCAGAAGTGCTTTTGTTCCCATACCCACTCCGACCACAGCATGTCGCCGCACCACAGGCATAAAAGCAGCCGAATCCGTCACCCATGCACTGATACCGCCAAGACGGGGGTCAGCACCAACCTCTTCTCTTAACGGCAACTGTTGCAAATACCTGTTGTCATAGAGAAGGCTGGCTGACATCATTTCCAAGCCTCCTGATGGCAGACAACCCCTGGCCTGCATTATTGCCACATTCCTTCCATCTGGGGAACCTGCAGCCTATGCCGCAGGGCAGCAGACACTCCAGTTCTCAGACAGAGCAAGCACAGTGATGGGGGTGGAAGAAAACGGGGGGAGGGGGGCTCCTGGAAGAGTTTGTTTCTAGGGGAAGAACAGATTCATTTCATGAAGAAAGGGTGAACACTGGATGCACAGGGAAGTCAATAGAGCAGTGGTTCTCAAACCTGTGAGTCACAACCCCTGTTTGGAGCCAAATGACCTTTTCATGCCTAAGACTATAGGAAACACAGATATTTACATTATGTTTCATAACAATAGCAAAATCACAGTTATGAGGTACCAACAAAAATAATCTTTTTTTTTTTTCTTCAGGTTTCTCAAGACAGGGTTTCTCTGTATAGCTTTGGAGCCTGTCCTGGAGCTTGCTCCCTAGACAAAGCTGGCCTCGAACTCACAGAGATCCACCTGCCTCTGTCTCCTGAGTGCTGGGACTAAAGGCGTGTGCCACCCACCACCAGGCAACAAAGGAGTCACCACAACAGGAGGAACTGTATTAAAGGGCTGCTGCATTAGGAAGGTTGAGAACCGCTGCCCTGGAGCCTTGTGGCCACATAGCACATGCCCTCCCTCCGATGAGGTAATTGGTGATGTAGCAAAGGCGGGGGCAGGCACGGAGGCCTCATTGTGCCTGAATGAAGAGCAAGGCTGTGTTTCACAATATGAGCAAGCCCCTTCGGTCTGTAAACACCATGGACTTCATTTACACCAGATTTACAGAGTAGTTTTGTCTTGCATCTTTGGTTTTGCATCTTTACGGTCCCACCCTTCACTTTCACTCACCAGTCTCTCCATCACTCATTCAGAGCGATACCCAGCCCTGCAAGCTCCATCCGCTGAAAGTGCCCTGTGCTGGCTACCATTTTTAATCTTCTATGCCTTGTTTTTATTCCACGTGTTCTACACCTTAACTCCACCAATCTTCACCATTACCTGCAATCTTCAGGCCCGTGCTTTGGAGCAATGAGATGCTCCAATGGGCAGCGTGCAGCAACACCTCGGCTTGTGTGAACACACTCTATAATGTTGACACGCACCAATATCACTCAATGATGCATTTCTCAGGGTAAGTACTCAGTGTCAATGACGCCTGACTGCACTCTGGTATCAGAGGCTTAGGAGGAGGAAAGGGTGGGTGGATCAAGGTGGTAAATCTAAAGGAAGCTGGCCATGATAGTATTGATGCTCCAAACAGCCACATCTGGGCCAATACTGGTAGAGTATCCCCTGTGGAGAGTGGCCACCAACCCTCTCCTGGGCACATGGGGCTGAGAGATGTTCTAGAGAATTGTCTACTAACATTGAGTCGAAGATATCTTCAGAAGACACTGTGTGGGGAGAGAGATTCTCACTGCAAAGATACCCAACCAGACCCATGGCAATTACTGCTTTTAAATTGACTGACATCACTATGGGACTCTCTTCTAAATATCTGTGACAGTCTGTTCATAATTGTTTAATTTGTCACTAAGTATCTGTGACAGTTTTTTCATAATTGTTTAATTTGTCAAAAATATCATTGCTACAGTAAAAGACTGACTTGGAAAGTCCTCTCCAGGAATCTACTATAGGGAGACAAGTGTTGATACACACAGAAATTAGCCACAGGGATATTTGTACTTCCACAGAGGGAAGTCATGAACCCCCCAGTGACAGCAAGGCACTGAGGGACAGGGTGACTTGAATACTGACCCGGGCATTGGTAAGAGTTTCTTTGGTCTTTTTGTCTCATCTAGAACTGGGCATCCTGAGATTCCCAGGACTACGTCGGTGTCGGGTGAAGTACTGCAGAGCCTGGATACGGTGAACTTCAGCCATAGCTGACTTCATAGGCTCTTGCCGGACCACAGCAAGTTGAGACTAAGAAAGAACTGTCAGCAGACATGAGCAAGCACCCCACCACCAGTTCACGCCCCTTCTGGGCACTCACTACATATTGTTGCATCTCAGGTGCATCTAACGGTTTCTGGAACTTAGTAACAATTCAGTAAATATTTACCCAGTGGATGAATTATTTTACTCTTCTCCCAACAAAATCTATTTTACTAAGAAAAAAGCAGCTAATTAAAAAAATTAAAAAGTAACACTTTGTATGTTTGCATTTTGCATTTCTTGAATGTGACGGATAAGAAGTGGGAAACAGTGATAGCTAGATAAAGGGAGGGAGACAGCGTGACCCCCTGTGTTAGTCTGTTCTGGACAGCAGCCAAACTCATTGTAAAATCAGGGCCTGGAATCTAATACCACTTCTTATCAAGAAAGCCAACTTACTAATTTAAACCTAGGGCTAGAGTATTCCAATACCAGCTGCTTCAATTCCTAATAATTCCCAACATGTTTTAATTGTCCAGGCTCCTAATGACATCAAACACGTGCCTTCTCAGCATGAGGAACACATTTAGTTCAAAAAGAGTCTTGAGATGGAAACATCTGAAGTCCACAGCCAAGCCACAGGGAACACCCGCCTCCAGGTTAGCCCACTCCCACGTGGGCTCCTCTGAATCCAGCCAGAAGAGGGTCATTTGCCATCGTGGGCACTCAGAAAAGTCACCCGAGATGATGTTTGACAATAAAGTCAAACATGCACCTGTTCTGTGTTAACCTCTTCCAAGCAGCATGATCTGAAGGGATTGTAGCAATGATGACCCGGACATTTGCTTAGATTCAAAGACCTTTCCAGAGACAGGGAGAGTTCCAGGCTGTGCCTGCATTTCTCACATAACCTCCCAGGCCATCATTTCTAGTCTAGTGTTCCAGAATGTTGCTCAGTCTCAGTCCTATAAGCCTCCCTCAGCACTCCCCCACACTTTTTTCCTTTTTATTTTTTTTAACTTTTTATTGATTCTTTGGGGATTTCACATCATGCATCCTGATCCCATTCATCTCCCTGTCCTTTCGTATCTGCTCTCTGCCCTTGCAACTCCCCCCCCCCCCCCCCCCCCCCCCTGATAAAATAAAAGAAAATTTAAAAGAAAAAAACCTCATCATGGAAGCTGCAGTGTGACACAGTAAACCCTTCAGTCCATACATCTTTATTTCAAATGTTCATTGCAATGAGTCACTGGTCTGGTCTCGAGGCCTCTGGCTTCTTGCTACACTAGTGATACTGGACCCTTAATGGGACTCCTCTTGGATATCCTGTTATTGCCCTATGCCATGGAGATCCTGCAGATTTGATTCTGCAGAACTGGCCCCATCACGTGCTCCGGCAGTTCATAAATGAGGTGGATGTTGGTGTCGGTCCACTCGTAGCCCTGGTTCTGGGTCTGGGTGGTAGCCAGGCTGGTCAGCCTGCCAGCGCTCCCTCATCCTCACCACCAGGATGAGCTCTCTAGCACTGCCCTGGCTAGCTCACCCACTATGGCAGGCAGCAAGGGGCGGGGCCAGCTCTCTTGCTGTCAGGCCCTGGGGTTGGTTTCGGTTCTCCTGTGTTGCCCAAGCAGAGGTGCAGGGCCCACTCTCAAGTGCTGCTGCTTGTGAGGGGCAGGGCAAGCTCTTCTACTGCTGCAGGCGGCAAGGGGGGACGGGGGAGGGAGGGCATCTTTCCCTGGCTTATGCCACCACATGGCAGACAGGGGCAGGGCAGGGGTTGGGAGAACAGGGCTAGCTCTCCCATTCTCAGGCCCTCGAGGGCAGCTCACCTGTGCCCCTGCCCCCCTTTTTTAAGCTTCAAAGTCTGTGGTCATCAGTTCATGGGTAGAACAGAGCCTTCACCCCAGTGGACACCCCACTTTTGCTGCAACCAGTATTACCAAAACAGTCACCCTCATTCCTCCTCACTCCATAGTCACACCCTCAATCAATCATCTCTTCTCAGTTTTAAGAAGACAAAAAAGCAATCTGTTTCTCTCCACATAAATTGCCAATGCTCATGTTTGGGGTGTGCTCATCTCGCAATTGGATTATGTCCACCCACACCCAGCCCCAGGTGACCCTGGAAGCCAGTGGTTCTCAATATGTGGATTGCAACCCCCTTCAGGGGACACATATCAGATATCCGGCATAGTAGATATTTACATGATGATTCCTAACAGTAGCAAAATTACAGTTATGAAGTAGCCACGAAATAATTTTATGGTTAGAAGTCACCATAACGTGAGAAATTGTATTAAAGTGTCACAGCATTAGGGAGGTTGAGGACCACTGCCATTCACTCTGTACCAACGGCAGTATTGATCATTCTGTGAAGGAAAAGAGACCAGGTCATTTGCACATAAGTGGCTCCCTCGTAACCTCAGGATCAAGATTCAGATTGAACTTGATCGGGTAAATCAGTTTATTCAACCCTAACCAACACTTGAAAACCAGAATAAAAGTCGGGCAAGGTGGTGTATGCTGTAACCCCAGCACTCGTAAGGCTGAGACGGAGGATGGTAGTTCAAGGCCAGCCTACACTATATGGTGAGACACTGTCAGAAACAAGCAGTGTTGTGTACGAAGCTTAGCGGAAGAACACTTGCCTGGCATGGTCGAGGCACTGGGTCCATCTCTAAAAAAACAACTAAGCAATAAAAACAGACAACGGTTCCCTCCAAAATAAAATAGGATAGAAATAACATCTTCTGTGCATTGCAGGGCCAGTGCTTGTAACTATGGTTTCATACCTCTGTGTGGCCTATGTTTAATGTAAGATGAATTTCTTATTACAGATTGCAGTGAAGACACTATCTGCCCAGTCCCCAGGCTCATGTCTCCCCATCTGCAGAATTCTCCCGCTACATGGGCTATCTCAAATACAGCTCTTGGCTCCCTATTTCCTTGACATACACTGTTCTCTTTCCTTGAAGCCTTTTGCTGGCCGTGTGTAACCAAGCCTGAGCCTTTCTTCGCTCACGTGGAGGGATAGGTCACCTGCTACCAGTCACATGCTCACTCTCCTGCAGCTTACTGATCTTGGTCTGCCTTCCCACTGCTGGTTTCTCAGCATGGGAATTAGGCCTGCGCCTTCTTACCTCTGGGGTCTTGGCACAGATCAGAGGGTTCCATGTGACTCTGTGTTGAGCAAACAGAGGAGCCCACTGGCAGGGAGTCTTTTGGGTTCCTGATAGGCCAAACCCTGGGGATGCAGAGAAACAAACATGGCAGCCTTCCTGACCTGACTTCAGAGAGGACACACTCCCGACCTCTGCAGTCCATAAGGAAAGCATCATAGAGTTGGCACATCCTAGTGGACTCGGGGAGGCTCTTTTGTACCCTAAATAAGAACCAGACAAAATTTCAACACTTACACTTTCACCTCACTTTCCTTGCTAGATAGTCCTTCCCTGGTTTAATCAGAACTTCATTGTTTTAGCTTGAAAAGGGGTCAACAAGTGGGACCAAGGCAGACATGGGGGGCCTCGATAAGGTCCTAACCCAGGAGAGAAACATATGGTAAACATCAGTTATTTATGTCTCATGATGAATCCTTTTTTTTTAAATAAAATGAGGCTGGCCAGAAGAAGGGAACGGGGCATCCACGTCTCTAGAGTAGGAGTCCAGGAACAGAAGGAAGAAGAAGGAAATGGAAGACAATTCTCACTTCCTCCTCAGGGCTCTGGGGTCAGCCTCTGTGAATTACTTTGTCAGGGTACCTGGCCTTGTTGGAAGGATGGAAATATGAGCTTAATTCTTAGGTAGGTTCTCAATACAGGGTGCCTATGGCTATGAGGGCAGCTGGGGACATCTCCATAATGGCTAGGAGTCAAGGAACGCTGCTCTGTATGACAGGTACGGTATTCTTTACCTGGCCATGGGTGGAAGCAAGGTCAAGCAGCTGTCACAAACCACAGGCCGTAGACTAGGTCATAGTCCTGGTTATAAGAGTGCAAAGTCAGACTGCCCATGATCAAGGGGGTGACGGGCTCGTACAAGCCGTGAAGTCCTGCAAAGTATTTTTTTCATTTGTTTCATTGTATTGTCCCTTTCTGTATGATGTGAGCTTTTGAGTCCAATGAGCACCTCCGCTGAGGCAGAGGCTGTCTTCAGGTTCTGTCACTGTGAGGAAATAATTACAGGAGTGGACACGGCACACATTATTTCCCGCTGGCCCTAGAGTCATCTACTTATCTGATGTGAGTGAACCCTGAGCCCCAGGGGCTGGAATGGTCTCTGTTTCCTGATGTGCTGGGAGATGGCAGGAAATGAGGGGCAGGCCAGGCCAGCAGGATCAGGGAAACCCAATACCCAGCATCTTTGTTCATGATAACTCGAACTCATACTTTCGAGGACGCTAATGGAAACCATGCGAGGGAGTTTTTTCATTTCTCTAAACATTTAATGTAAAACATGTACAAAACATTCACTGGGGCTTTGAAGAAAAGGTGGTTTGTGTTTTCAAAGATGGTCTAGGGGTCCAATTGGTGGGTTTTTTTTTTCATAAGAAATTTGGCTCTTCCTACCTTTGGGTGAGGGGTGAGCAAAGATGGGCTATGCTATACCTTGATGGACCTGCATGGCTGGGGTGAGTTATATGGAAGGAGTTAGATGTCTAGGGTGGCTTATATGGATGAAGTTGAGTGACTGGGGTGGGGTATATGGAAGAAGTTGAATGGCTATATATATATATATCTCCCACTCGAGGTTATATGGTTATATGAAGAAGTTGAATGGATAAATATATATATCCACTCAAGCCCGATATCAACCCTTCTCTGGTTGGTTCCCAACCTGCTAGCCTGTTCTTCAGACTAAAGACTTGTGAACCCAATGGGCCAATCACTTAAAATAAACCTATATCTTTATATCTACATACCTTCAGAGATCTAGAAATCTATATACTATCTCTCTGTGAAGAGCTGTGTATCTATATGTGTTTCTTCTCACCCTTAGTGACTGTGGACTGTTCAGCCCGGTGTCATTAAGTTTCTCCAGAAAAACAGAACCAGTAGCGTGTGTCCTGTCAAGAGGTGAACAACTCACTGTCACCAGGAAGGAAGGAAGAGGGAAGGGACCAGTCTGATCATCCTAGGGTATGTGTCGGTGGGGTGAGTGTGAGTATGAAGTGTTCATGTGTTCCCACCAAGCCAGCGGACAGCATGTCATGCAGGCTCCCACCACGCCCTCCAGTCGCTCGTTCATGAACCCTCACTCGAAGGTTGTCTGCAGGCACTGGGCAGCATGCAAAATCAGGCCAGCGTTCTTCGAGCGAGCGAAAGCCAACTTCCAAAGAAACATCCGAGAAGGCAAGCGGAGGACCTTTGGAGCACTTACTGTGGGAGGACAACCGGGAAATACAGCCCAGGTGTGAACTCAAGGTATGAACCGCCTCCGGGGGAGGCTGCCCCTGAATGGGCAAACAGAACTCCAGCTCGCTGGTCCTCTCTCTTTTAAACCCACCAAGTCCAATTTGTGCAGCCCATATACGATAGGATGTGTGGCCTTTCCTGGAGGGTGGTCAACAACTTGGGTGGGTTGGGAAATGGGGGTAGATCTGGCAGAAGGATGAACATGATCAAAACGCATTGTATAGACATTTCAAAGAGTTAGTGAAACTGAGATTTTGGTGTGGCAGGTAACACATGAGTCATGAAGGAAGATACAAAGTGAATTGTTTTTACAGTTCTAATTCTGTCATAGGTATTTTTTCATTTGGCTTTGGTGATGGATAAGAGCATAATATACTAAATATACAGAGTGTCAAATTTAATTCAAAGCTCTTGTTGCTTCTGTACCTATTCCAATTGTACAGAAGTTCATTACTTTGTATAGACCATGGGCCCTGTTAATTTGGGTGTATTTTTTTATTTATTTGCAAATTTTTAAATTATAAAGTTAAAAAAATTTCAAAGAACTAATAAAAAATGAGAACAGAAGTTTTCAAAAACCAAAAACTTCCAATTTGATGGAGGACACAGTGTCCCATGAAGCACCAAGAGACTCGGGGTACTTAGGAATGACCCCTGAGGACAGCCTCTGCACTCTGGAACAGCAGTGCTCTTGTAGGCCTGCCCTATGGAGATGGTAGAACAGTAGCAGGCTTGTACTCTAGGGCCATCCCCAGGTGGTTCCTGGGTGTCATCTTGGTGAAGTCACTCTTAGGATGCTGTTTTCTCTGGCCTTGGTCTATCGTATTCCTGCAGACCTGAGGGTTGCCTCTTCTCTGGGTTCATTTTGGTATGGATCTTGGCTGGCGGGGGCAAGACAAAGACAGTGACTTGCAGAGTCAGAGCCCAGAGTCTTGAGGCAGAAGTGGGGGTTGTCTTCTCCTTCCCTCTTCCTTCTGCCCCAAATTCCTACTCTCAGAGACTTGGGGTCTGTACAATGTCTAGTCTAGGATAAAGGAATGTCTCCCCCTCTGCCTAGAAATGCCCAGAGCAGGGAAGAGGTAAGGGGGATAAGAACCCAAGACCAAGGTTCATGTAGGAGGAGAAGTAAACTTAATTCCTACCTTGGATACCACGTAGTCCTCACAGAGTCTAATCTATGACATCTGCAGAAGACACCAGAGCCTTACAGAGCTGGCTTTATGGCAGTGGGTGCTCTGAGCTACAAAGAAGTGTTTCCTTCACCAAGGACTTTCAGGAGGCTGCTGAACACGCTAAGTCACTGAGTGAAAATGGCCTCTTGGTCACTAATGGCTGTTTCTCGAAGGCCAGGCTTGCTCCTAGGCTTAGCAACGGTTGCTACCTGTGTATATGCTTCAGAGCCGTTCCCTAAGATCAAGTGTCTGATGGGAACACCCCGTAACTTATACCAATGTGGTACCTCTTCATTCATCAAAATATTGGAAGAGACCCAGCCGGAAATAAGTGGAGGGCCCTAACACCTGCAAGGAGAGTGAAGGATAGTCACCTGAGAAGGAGCAGAACTGTGAAGAACAGAGGGGCCACACTGGCCACACACTGATAACGTACTGTCTTGCTGATGATAACTTACTTGAGAGAAAGGATTTCATGTCTCTACTTTTATGTTCCTGCTACCAAGGTACACAGACAGGTTTATATGTGAGTGAACACAGGCAGAGTTCATTAGATTCAAATGTACTACAGAGAGCTCTTCAATTTCTATATCAATAGCAGCCTTCTATGGGCAGAAGAATAGAAGTAATACCAAAGGAGATATTAACAGTGATAATTGCCACCTAAAGACTTAAGTATGAGGTCTATGGAACTCCTAGACAATGGCATGGAGGACAGCATGGTGACACTAGATTTGGCAATAATTGCTTGGCTGTGGTACTGGCAACAAGAGCCAAAGGAGCTCAATGTGCTTGTGCCGAACTTAAAATCCTGTGCCCAAGGAAACTATCTAGAGAGTGAAAAAGTAACCTAAGGAGTGTGATGACTGTTCAGAGCCCTTGTTTTTGATAAGGGGTTAATAATATACAGATGAGATAGAGAACTCTTCACACAAAACTGTTTATGTCTAACAACAAAAACTCTGACAGTTCTGAGGGACACAAAACTCTGACAGTTCTGAAGGACACACAAACTTAGTAACAGTGGAGAATGCAGGTGCAGGGCTAGCCTGTATAAATGGCTTTTCTTTGGAGGATGCCACATTTGTCAGGGGAAGTAATAGACCTAGGTCATTGCAAGATTTCGTAGGTAATACTTCATCGTGGTAATATCTGCAACAAAGTTTAGAACTTAGAATAACTTAAGACTTCATTCAGTGACGTTGTTTGGAATTGCCACTGCATGGTTATGATAAAAAGTAGACTTGTTTTTAGTTAATTATTGCTTCTAAATCCTCTATGGAAAACACAGCCCCTTATTCCCTGAGGGGCTTCTTCCACTCCATCTTTCATAATGTCAAGCCCAGAAGATGTTGCTCTGCCTCCATCCCAAGGCACTGGCTGTAGCACGGGCTCTGAGCTTGCTTGTTTGCTTTCTTCCTTCAGTCATTTATTCATTTATTATTACTACTATTATTATTATTATTATGATGATGATGATATTTTCAGACATGGTCTCTATATGCAGCCCTACTGGCCTGGAACTCTGGTAGACCAGGCTGGCTTTGAACTCACAGAGACTCTGCCTTCTAAGTGCTGGGATTGAAGGCATGTGCCACCATCACACCCAGCCAGGCACTGAGCCTTCTTGATGTGGCCCCTCTTCTTCATGGGCCACTTTCACTCTGCTTCATCTCAGATCCTCCCCATGTCAAGGTTTAGTGAAAATCTGTGCAGCTATCTCTTGTTTCTCTTTCTCTTAAACCCAAGTCAACCCTGCTAGCAGGTTCTGTCCACTTTCTATTTGACATACCTTGGGAAGCCTGTCTGACTCTTATCTGCTCTACCCTTACTGTAACCATCATGGTGCTTTGACTGGACTACTGTGGCAGCCCTTTGTACCACTCCTGGCCCTCTACTGGCAGCCAGAATGATCTTTTGAAAGTGTAAGGGGTACTTCTCCTTGTTTTGCATAAAACCCTCCTCCATTTTGCTCAAAATGAATTCCAGCATCTCTACCAAATCATTTTAAATGGAACAAGAGGGGCAGGAAGGATGGCTCAGAGGTTAGGAGCACTTGCTGCTCTTGCAGAACACTGGAGTTTGGTCCTGAGAACCCATGTGGTGGCTTAGACCCTCTGTAATTCCAGTCCAGGGTATCTGATGCTCTCTTCTGGCCTTCTCGGGCACTGCATGTTTGTAGTGCACATATATGTACACTCGGGCAAACCACTCATACACACAAAATAAAAATAAGTAAATGTCAAGGTGCAACATGGTCCAGAATAGCCCAAACTTCCACCACCTCTTACTCTTGTCTGCTCTTAGATGCTACTCACCCTCTGTAGCTGAGCGGCTTCCTGAATATTTCTCAAAATTCTGTAATACCCTGGGCCTCGGGCTCTCTGCACCAGCTGTTCCCTCTTCTTGGCATAGTCCTTCCCCAGACACGAGGTCCACTCCACCACTTCTTCACTCTGCTGTCCAGTTGCTTTGTAAGCAATGCTTTCCTTGCCGGCCTGCCCCTCATCACTCCTAACTTCCCACCTACCTCAGTTTCCCCCTCAGCTCATGCCATGATACGGCATCTCAGATACCCATTATTATTTGCTGATTTGCTCATATGCATCAAAGTGGCCTGGGAATGTGCCCTATGTAACTGCTTAGCAGTGGGCCACCACCGAAACTTAGACCATGAGGCAGATGGGAAGTATGGATGTTTATCCCTGTCTGCTCTGATCTCAGCAGGCATGGCTAATGGGTCAGTGTGGTCTCTGACATAATGGCTTGTTGGGCATGACAGAGAGTTGGCCTTGTGGCAACATTTCTTTAAATTAGTCCAGTGTAGGCATTTTGTCCCCATGCTGAAGAATCCTGAAGCTCTCATTTGTGCTTTGCCTGAAGGACCAAGAGACTAAGATGGGTTGAGCAATGATTGCTTCGAGTCCTTAACGACCTCCAAATCTGAATTTTCCTGTGCCTTCCTCTGAGGGCTTGAAATGCTTCAACCATTCCCAAATCTCTGAAAATTCATAGTGTGAAAGCTATCCCCTCTCCCTTCTCCTCAACTCGGAGTTTGCTCACAGGAGATCTGTAGGATTGTGCCCTCCCAAGTTCATTTCTTGTAGCTCTCACTGTTAGCTCTTCTTGAGTCTTTCAAAGGCATCCTTAGTTCTAATGCCCAAACTAAACCAACATTCTTCTCCTCTAAACAGGGCCATGGCATCCCAGTGTCTCCCTCAGCAAGGGGTTCCACTGTCTACCTGTGGCACCAGCCATAGAGCCTTGGAGTCAAGCTGGGTACCCCACCATGTTGATGATCTAATGCCGGACTCCTCCCACCCATCTTCCTTCTGCTTCCATGCCTCTGTACACACAACAGCAGCTTGTAGCTGAGAAGTCCTGCAGGGAGGAGCCTCCTCTTGGCTGACACAAAGCTCCCAAGTCTCCACGTCCTATTGGACCAGAAGCCCTTGTTCCTTCAGCGTACCTCCAAAGACTAAGGGACACTTTTGGAGAGATGTGCCTGTAGCTGGAAGTTTTTCTGTGTCCTGCCTGGCCTGCGGTCAGGACAAATCTCTCATTCATAGTCCCACAAGTAAACACATAGAGGCTTATATTAATTATAACCATTAGCTCAGCCATTAGCTCAGATTTATTACTGACTAGCTCTTATACTTAAATTAACCCATAATTCTTATCTATGTTTATCCATGTGGCTTGATACCTTTTGTTAGTTTTGTCTTTACATCTTGCTTCCTCTGTGTCTGGCTAGTGACTCCTGACTCAGCCCTTCCTCTTCCCCAAATTCTCTTTGTCAGCTTGCCCCACCTATACCCCCTGCATTGCCAGATTTAAATGGCATCAATCATGGCCCTTCTGGTTCTTGGGTAAGCAAGCACATGGACAAGTGCTGGATGGGACTGTTTCTTCAGGAAAAGCATCACACGCTACAGAAAAGCCAGATTTTAGCAAATGGACTTCAATCACTGTCTGAGTAGGGCCAGTGTCTGGGTAGGGCCAGTGATGGACACTGAGGGTGGCTGGCAAGCAGACAAATCAGGTTCCAGTTTTGCCTGTCCTCGGCTAACTCTCCAGCCTGAAGATGCTCAAGGCTAAATAAATCTTCTTAACTTGAAACAAACATAAATGTATACTGTAAATTTGCGGACGTTATGTCACCCAGATCCACCCAACCTCTAGATCAAGAGTTCGTTGTAACTTTCATGGAGTTGTATGTGTGCACATGTTCCTATGGGTTGCACATGTATGTGCAGGTACATGAGCGTGTGCTGCATGTTCACGTAGAAGCTAAAGGTAGACTCTGAGTGTCTTCTTAAAACCTTATTTTTTTGAGACAGGGTCTCTCACTGAATCAATTTGTCTAGACTGGCTGGCCAGCAGGCTCCAGGGAATCCTCCTGTCTCTGTCTCTCCGGTGGTTGGATAAGAGATGTGCGTTGCTATGCGTGGGAAATACCTTTTTCCTTGGGTGTCAGGGACCTGAACTTGAATCCTCATGCTTACATAGGAAGCCATTTACTGGCTGAGCCATCTCCACAGCATCCATGAGCATCATTTCGTCACGCCACTCTCAGAGGCCACCCTACTCTGTCCTCAGCCTTGTGGGCATAGTGGATGACATATTGGATACATGTATCCATCCATGCACAGCCTGGTGTGCTGTCAATGCTGCGGTTGGATGCTTATTTATATTATTGTTGCTCTCTAACCTTCCCCAAATCCTTATGATTGCACACAAGAACTGCTTCATGACCTACACTGCTGCTAATTTCCAGAGCAAGCTGCTGGAGAACTGTGTGTGCCATCTCAGAGTCTGTTTTCGTTCTGAAGAGATTTAGCTAAGCAGCCTCTCTCCCGTGCTTGCGTTCAGCCCTGGGCCAATCCGTCAAGACGCTCCACGGAGGGAACAAATTAGAACGGCCTTTGTAGGAGGCAGTATGAGCTCCCCTTCGTGTTGCTTCCAAACTACGTTGTGGCACAAACTGCTGAGAAATCTCTGCACGTCAGGTATTCTTCTTCTAATTGATAAGAAAGTGCTCGAAAATAGAACTGTCATCTGACAAATCCTGGAACTAATTGCCTTACTCCGAGCAGGCTGCTAAATGTGACTGACATGCTCCCCTCGACTCTGTGGTTCCCAAGGAAACGGGGTTAATACATTCATGCCGACACTTGCCTTGTCAATCCCAGTTCTCTGCAGCCCGCACAGAGTGTGTGGGGGGGGGGGGGCGGAAGTGCTGAGAGCATCGTTTCATGCTTTCCCCCTCTGCCTGGAGTGCAAAAGTCTCAACCAGAGATTAAACAAATGTTCAGCCAACCATCAAAAATTAATCAGCATGCAAACATCTCCCACAGTCTAAAGGCTTGCCTGGCGATCTGCTGGCACCAAGACACAAGGTGCTCAGAGCCCAGGACCACGGCTTTAGCCCTTTGGTCACAGCGGCAAAAGTTTTCTCTGGGTGCATTTTGAGACTTAAAAATTCATCCACAGGTGTGACCAATTCTGTTGAAAAACTCTGAACTATGTCAGCCTACTGAAAACTATGGCTACTAAGATGAGCTCTTGGGTATGTTCCATGGACTTTGTTTACATTTTCGAGCAGCAGTGATAGCAACAACATCAACAAAGTCCTTGTCCTGGTTTCATTTCTGCTATTGAGATAAAATACTCTGACAGAAATCAGGGTTATGGGAGAAAGGGTTTGTTTTGGCTCACAGTTCCAGGGTAGAGCCCATCATTGTGGGGAAATCAAGGCAGGAACTTGAAGCAGCTGGTCACATCACAGTCAAGAGCAGAAAAAGAGGAATGAGTTCATGCTTACTGCTCAGTTCATCTTCCCTTCCCCTTCCAGTCTCCTCTCTTCCTCCCTCCCTTCCTTTTCTCATCTTCTCTTATAAAATCCAGGGCTCAAACCCTGGTGACAGTACCACTCACCTTCAGGCTGGGTTTTCCCACATCAACTACGGCAATCAGTACAATCCCCCACAGACCAACCTGATCTAGGCAATCCCTTACAGTAATCCTCTTCCCAGGCGATGCTGGGTTGTAGCTGGTAAGAATTTAAACTAACCATCATTATACTTCTGTGCAATTCAGTCTTCCCCAAGTTACAATTTCTGGCAACAAAAAGCCGAGGAAATCCCCATGAAACCGTTGGAGTTCTGATTGAATGCTGTCTGCTCCGCAACCCACGAGTCTGAGTGGCGGCAATGCCAGCCATTTTCTTTTTAAAACTCCCTCTCGGGGCTTGTATTGCTACCTTGTTTCAATAGTAGCAATCCATTTCTTTCCTGTTCTGGTCTGAAGTCAACTGTTTCAGTCCCTGTCTGGTTGTCAGTCCACTGTCTCCTGCTTGATTGTCGCTTGAGAAATCCCTTGTCAGATCATTGTAGTTCCTTGTATGTAATCTGCATTTGTTTCTTTCTCTCTCTGGACAATTCAAAGATGTTCATTTTTGGAATTCTGTAGCTTAAACTATACTCAAATGTGGATTTTTTTTTTGGATCTGTTTGATCCAAGTTAGGTTTCTGGAAATGAGAAATTCTATAGTTTTACAGTTATCTCTAAACATTCACAACTGTGATGTCATCAGGCTTTGCTTTCCTTGGTACCTCTTATCAGGGGCAGTTTTCAGTGTCTTCTACCCTCTCCTATTTTCGATCTCGTTATCTTTCTCTTGTGCATTCTGGGTGATCTCTCTAGGTTTTTTTCTTCCTGTTTACAAAATCATTCTTACACTGAGTCTATTCTGCTGTTTAATCTGTTCAGGGAACATTGATCACACATTTTCATTTCCATGTTCCCAGCCTAGAGCTTTAAAAGGACCTTGGAATTTATGATAGAGGCACCTCTGCCATACTAATCAAATAATTCACTGAGCCCTGGATACTTCAGGATGGGGAGGGTTGGGCTTTCAGCCACTTGACCTCCATGGAGAAGATGGGCCTGGGAATTAAGTTTAGTCACATGACTAATGATTACCAATCATGCATGCATACTGAACTCCAGTAAAAACTCTAGGCACTGGACTTGACTGAGCTCTCTTCCGCAGACCCCTTTACCTTTCCCTTCCAGCCCATCTCCAATCCTATGTGTCAGATGCTGAAGCCTAGAAACACTTTCTACCAAGGACGCCCAGTGACCGTACGAGGAGGGGACTAAGGCAGGAGATTTTCACTGTCCTTCCTGTCCTCCATTACAGTCTCTCCAGTCTCACCCCCATCTTTTTAGCAACTTACTCACACGTTCCCCTCCATTCGCTGGAGGCTCCACCACTTGGTACAGACCCAGGGTCCCTCTGGCCTTTCATCCTTGTCTCTCTAGACATGTTCATTGTCCTACTACAGCCTACTTGCAGGAGGCTCTCTTCCCACTCCTACTCTCTGGGAACCCTGCTTCTTGGAGTGAACCTAATTCCCTTAGATCTTTCCCACACACACCCCCCTCAGCCTTCTCTCCTAACCCATCTCCATTCTTATCTACAGCTCACCATCCTGCAGACACATCTCTTACCAGGCAACCTTAACAACCACCACATTTTCCTAAGATCCAGAGAGGTCAACAGCAACCAAAGAATGAAACATCCAACCAACAAAGACAAAAACCTAGAACCATCACAGCCACCATTACTCCAGATGCCTAGACATCACCACAAAACCACAACATTAACATTAACAGGAGACAATATGCTTCCACCAGAACCCACTATCCCTACTAGAGTAGACCCTGAGAAATGTAATATATCTGAAGCTGAAGACAATGACTTCAAAATAACAATTATGTATATGTTCAAGGACCTTAAAGGTGTTATGAATAAATTCTTTGATGAAGTCTGTGAAAACATAAACCAGTGAATGAAATAACGAAAACAATTCAAGACATGACAGTAGAATTTAACAAAGAAGTCAAATCATTAAAGAAAATACAAACTGAAATAAAACTGGAAATGAAAAATTTAGGAAGCCAAACAAAAACTTAAGGGGTAAGCCTCACCAACAGATTTCAAGACATGGAAGAGAGCATCTCAGATGATGAAGGCAAAGTAGAAGAAACAGATACATCAGTTCAAGAAAACGTGAAATAAAAAAGTAGGCATTCAGGAAATCTGGAACACTATGAAAAGACCATCTCCAAAATAATAGGAATAGAGAAGGAGATGAAACCCAGGTAAAAGACACAGAAAATATTTTTGACAAAATCTTAGAAGAATATTTTGCCAACCTAAATAAGGAGGTGTCTATCAAGGTACAAAAAGCATACAGAACACCAAATAGATTATACCAGAAAAGAAATTACCCACATCACATACTATTCAAAAGACTAAACATATAGAACAAAGAAAGAACATTAAAAGCTGCAAGGAAAAAGACTAAGTAACACATGAAGGCAGGCCTATTAGAATAACGCTTGACTTCTCAGTGGAGACTCTGGAAGTCAGAAGAGCTGATACAGATGTTCTATGAACTGAGAGACTACAGATGCTGGCCCAGACTATCATACCCAGCAAAACTATCAATCACAATTTACAGAGAAAGAAAAATGTTTCACAACAAAGTCAAATGGATCAAGGACCTGAACATAAGACCAGATACCCTGAATCTGATAGAAGAGAAAGTGGGGAATAGACTTGAATATATGGGCACAGGAAAAAGACTTTCTGAACAGGATGTTGATAGACAAGCACAAAGAACAACACTTAATAAACAGGACTCATGAAACTGAAAACATTCTATGGCAAAGGATACCACCATTGAGACAAACTGTCAGACTACAGAACAGAAAAAAAATTTTTTTGACCAATTATACATCTAACAGAAGGTTAGTACTTTAAATATATAAAAAAAATTTAAAAACAAACAAATAAACAAAAAGCAACATCAAGGAAACAATCCAATTTAAAGAATGGAGTATAGAACTGAGCAGAGAATTCTCAAAATATGAAACACATATAGCTAAGAAACACTTAAAGAAATGTTCAACATTTCTTAGTCACTGAGGAAATGCAAATTAAAACCACTTTGCGATTTAATTTTACACTAGTCATAATAGCCAAGATCAATAAAACAAATGGCAGCTTATACTTTTGAGGATGTGGGGGAAGAGGAACACTTCTCCATTGCTGGTGGGAGTGCAAATTGGTACAGCCACTAGGGAAGCTGGGAATAGATCTACCTCATGATCTAGCTCTACCACTTCCTGGCATATAATCAAAAGATATGCCGTCCTACTCCACAGATAATTTCTGTGTCATGTTCTGTGCTGCCCTGTTCACAGTAGCTGGGAAATGAAAACAATCTAAATGTCCTTCAGTTAATGAACAGACAATGAAAATGTGGTAAAGATACACCACAGAATACTCTTCCGTTATAAAGAAAAATGAAATTATGAACTTACAGGTAAGTGGATGGAACTAGAAAAGGTCATATTGAGTAAGATAACCAAGACCTGGACAAATGACATGCTCTCTCTCACTGGAGGCTTCCAGCTCCAAATAGTCAGATGTGAGTACACAACCTGGAGTAACTAAGAAACTAGGAAAGTAAAGTAGGACCATTGTCAGGATAGGGAATGTTGGGGATCAATCACTCAAGAGGGGAATAGCAGACTACAGTGATCTGATCAGGGGAATGGGAGGGGGACTTTTTGGGGGGAGAGATGGAGGCAATTACAGAAGGAGGAGGGATGAGGGTAAAATAAGAATAAGAAAGTCTGAAAAAAAACAACAACAACAAGGAACCATACTGTTAACTATTTGCCTTTTTAAAAAAGCAAGCTTATAATAAATGTCATTCTGTGTATAAATACACACATATAGTTTCAGTGAACTTTTCTCATCTGGGTTCATGATTCTCCCTCGAAGAACCAAAGACTAGCTAGCAAAACGCTAACACCAGACATGAGAAGCCCTCTATTGAGTTATTGGCCAGGGCTGTCCAAGAGACTCCCAAAACATACAGCCTATTGCTGTTGCCCACGGCTGCCTCCCAGAGGCAGAAGGTAAGTCCCTATTGCCGAATATACCATGCACTTCAGAAACAGGGCTCAGAGACTCCTGTGCTGGAACTGACCTTAATCCACCCCCAGCACGCCCCCCCCCCCCCCCCCCCCCCCCGCCCCCGCCCTGAGGACTAGCTTTCATGGAATTAGAAGGCACCATGCACGTTTCTAAAAGAGGGAAGCAACCAAGAGTCCTACCTTGATTTGACACCTGTGGGTCACATCATAGACCAGCATGTATAATAACCCAAAGGGCACAGTAGTGTCACACATGCCTTGGTGGTAACCAACAACTCTCTAATTGAACTTAACTGTGGTGATATTTTATTTGTGCAACCCAATAAAGTTTATCTGAGGATCAGAGGACAAAGCCAGCCACTATATTAAACACAGAAGTCAGGCAATGATAGCACATGCCTTTAATCCCATCATTCGGGAGGCAGGGATCTGTCTGGATCTCTGTGAGTTCAAGGCCACACTGGGAACAGAGCCAGGTGTGGTGGCACATGCCTTAAATTCCAACACTAGTTAACCATAGAGGTCTGGAGGTCTGTACAGACAGACAGGAAGTGATAAAGCTGGGCAAAAAGAGGAACTGATGTAGCTGGACAGAGAGAGCAAATGAGATAGCAGAACAGAAATGCATACAAATGGGTAGACAGGAAGTAGGTCTGTTTTGGAAGCTGGGGGTAAAGTGAAGTTGGCTTGTGGCTTTTCCTATTCCTCTGATCTCTCAGGTTTTAACCCTGACATCTGGCTCCAGGTTTTTTATTTAATAAGACTGTTTAACAACTCGTTTACACTTAACAATTAGGATCCCTGCTTCACAAGAATATCTTGTATGGGAAACCTAGCTAACTGCTTAGTTGTCAGTGAAGTCACAGTTATTGGAGGAGAATCTACAAGTACTGCTTTACTAAACCAGAATCATCCCTAACAACAGTCTGTAAACCTTTGGTTCTTATACTCACATGGAAGTATAATTCTCATCCCTCATCAAAAACAAAACAAAACAAAAAAACTTCTCTTTGCAACAGATGGAGAGCACTACAGAAAGCCACAACCAATCAAAACACAGAGTTGTGGAGTCCAGTCCCAACGGACACATCTACAAAACACTCCTGTATCTAAGGCCCAGGGAACATTGCGGAAGATAAGATTGAAAGATTGTAAGAGCCAGTGAGCCAGGGAGGTTGCTTTGAGATTGTGTTTCCTAGTAATATCAGAAGTCACACCCATAAAGTCTCACCAACCTGGCTGTGCAAATGTGAGCTGAACAAGGATAACATCAGCGGACATGCCCAAGTGGATGGGGAAAAGCCATGAAGCCTCAACTCTACAAGGAAAACTATAGACAAGGAGGGAAGCTGAGAGCAGGAAAGGAGGTCTTCCCAGGAGAGAGTACACCAAGTAGTTGTCCAGTACCAAATGGTCATCCCTGAAAACATTCTGTAACTGGAGTTTTCCTGTGTCCACCCGGCTCCTGCAGCCGCTCAGACCCAAGTAAACACACAGAGACTTATATTACTTATAAACTGTATGGCCGTGGCAGGCTTCTTGCTATCTAGTTCTTATATCTTAAATTAACCCATTCCTATAAATCTATACCTTGCCATGTGGCTTGTGGCTTACCGGTATCTTTACATCTTATTTCTCATGGCGGCGGCAGCTGGTAGCGTCTCCTGACTCAGCCTTCCACTTCCCAGAATTCTCCTCTCTCCTTATCCCACCTATGCTATACTTCCTGCCTGACTACTGGCCAATCAGCATTTTATTTATCAGATCAGAGCAGCATATTCACAGCATACAGAAAGACATCCCCAGCACATTCATACAAGTAACATTACATGGAGCAGGTTATATTTAGGAATATATACATACATATAGATACATATATGTATATATATATATATATGAATGCAATAATAATTAATGAAAGAAGAGGCCATGATTTGAAAGAGAGTGGGGAGGCATTATGGGGAGGTTTGGAAGGAGAAAGCAAGGAAGAAATGTAATTATATTGTAGTTTCAAAAATTAAAAAAAAAAATCTAGACACTGAGAGGTTCAGAGTAAATTCCTGAGAGCACACATAAAATACTGGGAACGTGATGTGCCCTGATGTCACACAGAGAGTGCATAGATGCTCTGTGCTCCACAGCACTAAGCCTGTGACTTCCTATGTGGCTGGCTCTCCGTGTTGTGTCCTTCATAATGAAACTCGAATCTGAAGCAGTTTTCCCCCGAATTCTCTGAGTTGTTCTAGGAAATTATAAAATCTGAAAGGTTTGTGGGAACCTCTGAATTTTTGGAGCGGTTTGGAAATGTGGGTGACCCTGCCCACCTCCCCAGTTGCAGCTGAGTCAGAAGCAATAGTCGTACTAGGAAGGGCACCTGTAGCGTGTGGGATCTGTCTCCCTGAGAAGTTACAGTCAGGGGTACATGTATGATACACTCGGTCTGGGTTGAAGGAGAATAGAGTTCTGCTGCAGTTTGTGTGTGAAATGTCATCCATGGTATATGTGTTTGGACACAGATGACACTGTTTAGGAAAGTTCTAGAACCTTTAGTTGGTGGAAACTTGCTGGAGGAAGTGTGTCACTGGAGGTGAGCTTTGAGGCTTTGTAGCCTGGGGCGACTTTCTGTTCACTCTCTCCTTCCTGAGTGTGGATGAATTGGGACCAGTCGGCCTCCTATTCCTGCCGGAATGCCTTTCCTGCCTGATGCCGTGTCTTCCCTACCATGATGGACTATATCCCTCTGGAACTGTAAACCAAAATCAACCCATTCTCCATTAAGTGGCTTTAGCCGGAGCGTTTTATTTTGTTTATCATTTTAGCAATAGGAAAAGAAACTAGGACACCAGCTTTCCTTTCATAATGTATGAGACTAAAAAAACTAAAATTAAAATCTCTCTGGTTTCTTGAGAACGTTGTTAGCAATGCCTTATTTCATGAAGTGTATTAAAAACAAACTAGCTACACAGCATTTGACACCGTAACCGCTTTAACCAGGTGAGCGCTAGAAATGTCTGCTCACACATTATCCCATCCTGAGAGCCTGTGAGCCTCCACCTCTCTCTGAAAGGAAACACTCTCTCTTGTTCCCTACCGCTTTCTCTTCTTTCAGCACCAACCACATCTACTGTTCAGCAATTCCTGAGTGAAACCTTTGTCACCAGTCACCCCGCAGAGTCACTGGCCTTTATTACCTACAGTCCTGCTGTTTGGGCCAATCAAGGCTGGGTTCAGTGGAATGATTCTGCTCTGACTTCAGCTCTACTGGACTCATTTCTAGACTGTGTGTTGCGTCCAAGTTGGACCCATGGGTGTTTTATTAGTCCGGGACTGGACTGCTGGGGCTTATTTTCATGGCAGAGCCAGAAGGACATATTGTAAGCCTCCCTCAAATCACAGTCTTCCATATACCATAGGCTGAGGGGAATGATATGGCCAAGGTCCAGCAACGAGAGGCAGGGAAATGTACTCTGCTTGTACTGGAGGAATGAATGGCAGGTCTCCTGGCAAAGCATGATGAGAAACTCTAAAGGCTCAGAATATGAGGAAATAGGAGCGGTGTATATTCCATTGGACAGCCATATTTCCATGTGTTTTTATGCAGAGTAGGTTTCCAGCCACTGCCATGTAAACTCCAGGAGAATAGGGACGTTAGTCATTCATACACAGTTTTGTCCTTGCTGTCTACAGGACAGCCTTCATCGGGCATCCATTGACTGAGTGAACAAAGGAGCCCAGTAAGAACACTAGCAACTGTAATCCAGATCGAAGAGCTTCGTTGTGCAGCTTCTAATAAGTTGTGAGCTGTGGCGGGGAGGAAGGTAAGGCCAGAAGAGGTCAAGTGGGACTCCCTCGATGACACTAGGAAGCCACAGTGAAGGTGAGAGAGCTACAACATGGTGACCTCACAGCCCATGGCCTCAGAAACCATTGATTGTGAAGGAAAGCGCTAGATTCTTGCCGACTTTACTAAAGCTGAGCAACAACAGAATTAACCAGCCTCAGTTTGATATGCAGAATTTTGTACCTGGGAATCGGAAATATTGAGGCAAGCCCACTTTTAAATAGACTTTCTTTGGCTTCCTCATGAATGGAAAGAACCCTAAAAATACAAATTCTCTGCAATTTAGCAAATGGAGGGACAATGAAAAGTCTAATAATAAACTTGAGACAGACTAAATACTACCTAATTAGCACACTTGAGCCAAAGGCAGAAGAAAAACATGTAATTAAGTCTGAATAGTTTAGGAAGAAATAAAAATGGTGCAATAATAGCTAAATCAACCAGAAAGAAAAAGGTTATAAAAGGAAATCTCCAGTTGACTTCTTCAGTAGGAAGATATGGAACCAAACAGAAAACGCTGGAAGGAAAGGAGGGGACACACAGTGTAGAGACGGAAACATGAAGATGATGTGCCAGTTGCTTCTTCAGGAAGACTGTAGAGGACTTATCCTATAGTAGGTTAAAACCAAAGAAATAAAAATCCAGCCCCACACATTCATCCACTTCTTCCTAAGCACACTGCTGGAGGGGAGGAACCTTTTTGATGTATGACTAAGGTGAGAGAGACTTGGCTTGTATGGCTGGCCTGCTTATTACCTGTGGAGGGGACCTTGTCAAGTCCAAAGTAGAGGTCAAGTCTATGGCTTTTGTGTTAAATGGGATGCAGGACTGTCTGTAGTTTTGCAAAGATGGTGGCCACCGCAGTGTCCTATCCTCATGGTAAATCCTGGTCTTGGCCTGCAATTCCAAGCTATAGTTTCTCTCTAAGTCTTTCTTTTAAATTTAGCATCAGACTCAAGTTAGGTTCAAGCACACCCTGATCTAAGAACACTCGTGTGTCAATTGGCAAAGATGGAGATGTATTCTGAGACATGTGTCACTCGGCAATTTCATGGCTGTGTGAGAACTGTAGGGCACCCAGGTCTAGGTGGGTCAGGTGGCCACTCCATCGAAATACTTGGTGTGACCAACAAATGCTGTAGAAACAATGTGTGTGAGGCTGAGGCCAGTATACCATGGCATATTATTTGACAGTGAATGTCTTTGATAAGGAAGGGTTTAAATAAAATAAATCTAAACTAATGATAAAAAGAGTAACTCATGAACTAGCAACAAGGTTGGTCATTAACTTTATTATAATGGCTAACCTTGGTTGTCAACTAGACTGCTTCTGGAATCAACTAAAACACAAGCTGTTGGCACTTCTGTGAAGGATTCTCTTGATCATTTTTTTTTTTTTTAGATTTATTTATTTATTATGTATACAGTGTTCTGCTTGCATGTATCCCTTCAGGCCAGAAGAGGGCACCAGATCTCATTACAGATGGTTGTGAGCCACCATGTGGTTGCTGGGAATTGAACTCAGGACCTCTGGAAGAGCAGTCAGTGCTCTTAACCTCTGAGCCATCTCTCCAGCCCTCTCTTGATCATTTTTATTTGAAGTTGGAAGACCCACTCTAAATCTGGGTGGCCGCTTCTAGTGGCAGCCCACATAAAAGACCATAGAAGGACATTTTGTTTTTGCCTGATTGTCCCCTCTCTCGCTGGCAGGTTCATCTCTCCTGTTGCTGACACGTTCCTCTACCAATATTACAAACAGATTTTTCGAATTCCAACAGAGATTGAAGCAACTCTCCAGGAATCCTCCAAGCCTCCAGTGTCAAATGGGGTTTGTTGAGACACCCATCCTCACAGATCGAAGACCTGCCAAGATTGTCAACCTCTCCAGTGTGAGACAGCAATTGGTGGACCAGGACCTCAATCCATAAGCCAATCTGATAAGTCCTCATTTAATGTATGTATATTTATTCACTCTATTCTGTTCCTTTAGAAAACTCCAACTAACACAATTATCAAGTATGAAGTACGATATATGACTGTGTTACGGGCTCTGTTGTTAACACACTGGTAATTCAGTAGGTTTATTTTCAGAGTCCTACACTCACACAAGGGATGTGTTGAGCTGGGCTGTGATGACAGTTACACCACCATACAACAGGAATTCTTCATCTCCCTGGTATGCAGTCCAGTGGCATCTGAAAACTCATTATGTGGCATACAATTATAACCTTAGCTATAAAATCATTTAATTACACAGAAATATAGATGCTAGTGTGAGCTACTTACACTTATAGAACTCATACATGAAGGAAACTCAACAAAAATACAAGTACAACGGAGAGGAAATTTCTCATTCCTGGGATGTTTTACCATGACTGTGAAGGAAGGCTGGGAAGAGATGGGCAAGGATGCAGTGGCTTCTTGGATAAACATCTTGATCTCTTGGCCATGGCTGAAGCTGTGCTTGGGAAGGCAGAGAAGGAGCTCCTCTTGAGGGGCTGAGTCCCTTAGGCTGCAAACTACCCCCAGGCAAAAGATCTCTGCCCCTAAAGTTTGATGTACACCAGGAGCCTGTGTGGCAGACTGGAGCAAAGTCTGCATTGAGGCAAAATTTATGAATGTGTCCCACCTGCAAATTCTCCCTGGTCCCTAAGCTTCCCTCAGATAGCCAGCTTCCCAGAACAGATCAGCACATAACAGAAAGTTGAGCAACTCCTGAACATCAGCATCCACAGGAACATATGTCTTTGCTACCAGAGTTAAGTTGCTATGGGCGCCCAGCAAGGAAGGAGAGAGACCTCCAGAGTCCTGGAGTTAAGCACCTGTAGGAGGTAAATGCTTTTCCAGAGCCATTTCAAGAACCAGAGATAAGAAATACTTCTTCTGGTCCCTGGGAACTTTGGCTCTTATTTTCTGAAAAAATTGGAAACACTACCCTTTCCCCATCTCAGTCCCTCACATGATTTCTATGGAAAGATATCCTGGGGAAAGAACAGTGTTGGCTGCAGAGTCAGTGAAGCCTGGGCTGGAGGCTTGAGGTAGGCATGGAATTCTCTTCTAACCCTGGCCTGACTCAGGATCTGCAGAGATGATTTACCTTCCATGGCTGAAAGAAGAACTGTGTGTGTGTGTGTGTGTGTGTGTGTGTGTGTGCGCGCGCACAGAAGTTCTTGTAGCCACCCAGCGCCTCCTGCAGAGGCCCACAAGGATTTCCTACTGAGATCTGAGCTTGCTTTACCCAGCAGAGCTGCATTAGAGGATTGCTTGACCATGTGCATGGTTTCTAGGTGATTGGAAGGGTTTACACTTGGCTGAGCTAGGGGGAGGTCTTTTGCTCTACCTATAGGCTTTCCTATAAATAGCTCTTTAAAAGAGCCAGGAGGGGCCAGTGGATAAGGATTCAGGCCCTCCCGAGCTACCCTGTGTTTCTGTCTCTCTCCCCTCTATCCTTCTATCTAAATCTCTAATCCCTCTCTCCTCAAGAGTACCCTGTGGTAAAATGTGGGAACCGGTCTCCCAGTTGGTCTCCCACAGCCTCCTCAGCAGGGGCCTGTACCACAGTCCCTCTACCACCCACCCCGCCCCTTTCATCTCCGGTAAATGTGGTCACAATCGGCTACACCTTTTAGTACTTGCCATTACTCAAAACAAACATGGGCAGCGCAGTCTCTTTCCCACTTGCATTGCCCCATTTTCCATCCTTCTCTGCAGCCACAGGGCCACCGTAGTTCCTAGAACAGTGCCGTGCTTCTACCCAGGGCCTTTGCACTCTTGTCCCCCCCCCCCCCAATGGAAATCTGGGAGTTGGACTCACACCATTTACAGCTGTGTTCAAACGCCCTCTCCATCGTGTTGTACTTAATGCAGTTCTCCCAGGCTCTTTCTAAAACCCATATCTATCTTATTCTACTTCAGGGCACATCCTCCACTTGTCATTTTTGATAAAGTTGTATGGTTTTTTTTCTAGGTATTCTCTATCTCTCCATAAGCATGGTGAGGGAAGGACCCTGGACCTACAGTATCCCTCATCTCATCCCTTAGAATAGGGAATAATACATCTGTTTCTACTATTCTGGGGCTGCTGCAATGGTCTCACTGACCTGTACAGCATGGTCCTTGTGCTGAGCAATAAGCAACACTGGAGTTGTCCGAGTCTGTCCAAGCCCACTCTGCAACATTCATATGAGGAAATCAACTATGCATCATTTCAAACATGTCTCATCACCTCATAGCCACGATTTCCTGACATCCTAAACGGATGGGAGCTTCTTGGGGGAACACAACAGAAACTCTTCCCTAAGTTATGTGACAGATGCTCATGGGAATATGTTGATTCAGGCACAGGAATACCGTCATTGTGGCACATGCTCGTGTTCATCCAGTGACAACAGTGGGGACCAGAGCCATCCTTTGCCGAGGCCTCAGAATGCTCCAGGCACTGAGAATAGAATTTTCCCCTATACAAAGGAGCCTGCAGTTTCTCAGGCAAAGACCCACTAAACCTAAGGGATGCCCAGGGACCTACCATGAGGGGCAAGGCTCGGGACTGCACAGGTGTGGACAGGGGAATGAAGCGAGCCACTTCAGCTTGGACCTATGGGACTCCCCAGGAAGCTGTCAGTATGAGACTAGCTGATAGATTTCTGACTTAGAGATTTTCTCTGAATTCGGTGCAGACAGAACAAAGGTATATATTTCCTTCTCTCTGCTAAAAGACCCAGTACAGGGCAGAGGCGTGGGTGGGCAGGTGGCTGGCTGTCGAGGGACCTGGGGGCTTCCTCACTCACCCACCCATCCCCAAAGAGGACATCCAGACATCAGCTCTAAATATCAGCTCGTTGTAATGATGCCTCCAGTCCAAATCAGTCCCTAACATGCCAGGACCCCAACATACATTCTCCTCTGGAGCCAGATCCCATCTCAATACTTCCAGCTTGTTCAATGCTGACTACTTGGTTCTCAATCCCCTCCCTGCCCCAGAAGACACAAAGCACTCACAAGAGCAAGGATAGATGGCCATGCTGTCCCACTGGCCACTATGACAATCCATTCTGTCTCTTGTCACAGGCCAGCATGTCTCCTACCTCCTCTGACCCTGTCAGTGAGGTCTCCACATGCGCTCAGAAACATATTCTCCCTTCTCGTCTTCACAAACCTCCAGTTGCCTCTTGCCTGGGTACCAACTGAACTCGGAGCTTCCTTAGGTTAGCCCACAGTCCTCCAGAGCAATCCAGGTACTACTCCAAACCCAAGCTTCATCAGCCAGCTCGACACAGGTCTTCCAATCCCAGAAAAGCAAAGCAAAGATGTCCCTGTGACTTCTCGGGACAAATCAACACCCTGCACAGCCCTGGGACCCCTACCTGATCAGTTTTGTCTTCTACTACCAACCCCCTCCTCCACTGGTGTGCTTCTTACTGCCCTCAAATACACCAGGGTCCTTCCTCTTTCCCTCAACAAACTCTGTTGGCATCTGCCCTTGTACTAACAGCTGCCCTTGTCTAGAAAACTTTCACGCTCAGAGAAAAATCATTATGGTGGCATCTTAGGCCTTTGTTAAAAATTCTAACTCTTTAGAGATTATGTCCCTGATCACATCTCTCTGTGTGTTTGAAAAACAAACAAACAAACAAACAAACAAACAAACAAACAAACAAAAACAATCAAGGGGTCTAGAGAGTGGTTAAGGTCAGTATATTCTTGTCCCAGAGGACCTGAATTCAGTTCCCAGCACCCACGTCAGGCAGCTCACAATCACCTGTGACTCCAGCCTCAGGGACTGTCTCCAAGAGCCCCTGCAATCATGTGCATATGCCACATACAGGCACACCAACACACATACACATAAATAAAAATAATAAAAAAATAAACTTTTAAGACAAGCAAGCAAACAAGACAAAACAACCACCAAACGCTTCCTTACATCATTTAAAATACTAATGTTTTACTTGCTTGTTGTTTTACTTTTAGGCTTCATGAAAACAGAGGCATCCTCTATGGGGTTAATGCTTTATCTCTGTGGTTGGTAATGGTGTTTGGCTCACACTGGGTGTCTAATAAATGTATATGGGATAAATGGATGGATGTAGAAATAGCCTTCAAAGATTCTCAGGACCATTAGGCCAAGGGGATGAATGATTCAAGTCAAAGAACCAAAGAGACAGCTGAGAAAATGCCGAACATCATAATGCACAGAGCAGCGATTCTTCACGGGAACCCTACGAGCACCATCAGGAGGTCGGAAATGAATGTTGTTTGGTCTGCAGTAGGCAGCACAGTGGCCCCTGAGCATGCCTGTCCCGGCCCACGGGTCATGTAGTTAAGTTAGACTGCATGGTGTGATGGCTAATCTTATCAGCTTGACAAGGTCTAGAACCACCTAAGAGACAAGCCTCCAGCCATACCCAGGAGGGGACTGTCTAGATTAAGTCACCCTCTGGCCAGGATGGAGTTAATTGAGGTGCTGAAGACTAACCCAAAAGGCTGTGTCACAAGGCCCTGGGCTTGGGTCCTGGACCACAGTAAAAGAAAAACACCTAGCTGAGCTGGACCCTTCATCTCCTGCTTCCTAACTATGGCCATGGCCAGCTGCTTCAAGCTTCTGCCAACATGATTTATTTGTCATGATGGATCTGGAGCTGTATACAAATAAACCCTCTCTCCCTGAAGTTGCTTATGCCAGTGTGTTTTATCACATCAATGAGACAAGTAACAGAGACACATGGTGAGGGAGAATTACAGTTGCAATGAATTCAAGGTTGCTGATTAGAGAATTTTTAAATAGGGATTTTTTTCTTTCCTGGCTGGGCAGGCTCAGCCTTATTCCAAGGGCCTGGATGGCCCAAGGGAGAAGGAAGAGCCATTCAGAGAGCAATGTGTCTAAAAAGAGATCCAACTAGCCATTACTGGCTGTGGAAATGGAAGAAGATGCAAGGAGAGGTCCTCCCAGAAACTCTAGAGAGAAGACAGCCTGCTGGCAACCCCATCCTAGCCCAGTGGACCAGGATGGACTTCTGACTTGGAGAAGAACAAGAGAGATAAAAAGCAGGTTCTTCCCAGAAATCCAGAGGAAATGCCGCCCAGCTACTGGTTTCCAGAGATGTAAGGCAATAAATACATTTGTGTTCCTAACCCGCTGGATTTGCACATGTGCCGTAGCAGCAATATGAAACTGGCATGTGGCAGCATAGCCTTCTGTCTGGCTTTTAGTAGTAACTAAAATCCTAGAATGCAACATCCTATCCTTGTTTATGTATCTGTCATCAGGTACTCAAATCGAAGAGGTAACTGCTGGTAACTGGATAGTATGGCCTTTGCATAGTGAGCGTGTTTAACAGCTCCTGTAGTTAATACTATACTCTGTATACTAGAGAGGCCTCACCAGGCACCCAGAGCTCTTGGAATGAATACCTAACTTCTGAATTAAACACCTCAACTCTTTTGCACATTACAAAACCCTTTAGCCGAAAAGAATACAGCTGATAAAATAATTGTAATAAAATAATCTCAGAAGCATAAATCCCAATGCAGTAATATAAGATGAAAAGTCACAGCAATGTAACACCTTCCCAAGTTACTAATCTCACAGTAATAGCCTCCAGCAAGAATGAACTAGGTTAAATCCTAGACAAAGAATCCCCCCAAAGTGATTATAAGCATGCTTAAAGAAGTAAAAGAAGAAAAGAAACACATGAATGATTCCAAGAGAACAAACACATACAAACCAGATGTATGAAATTAAAAAAAAATGATGCAATATATGTAAGAAGGTTTCAATAAACTGCTAGAGATACCAAAGAAAACCCAAATTGAAATAGATAAACAGACAAACAAATAAAAATTTCCCTGGACAGCCTCACCACTAGAATGGGTCAAGGAAATCACAGAATATCTAAGCTTGAAGGCAAGGTGAAGGGATCAGAACATTCCAGCAAAGACAAATATCAATTAATAATATATAAGAAAGACTTGTCATTACATTCCATACACCATTACATGCAAATCTAAGAATCATGGGCACAAGAGGGAAAGCATGGAAAATATTTTCAACAAAATCATAGAATTTCCCCAAAATTAGAGACAGACATACCAATCAAGAGTCATTTAGAATACCAGGCAAGACCAGAAAAGAACTTTCCCTCATCATCATCCATCAAGAGGACATTACAATTCTAAACACATATGTGCCAAACACAAGTGCACCCAATTTTATGAAACAAATACTCTGGCATGTAAAGTCATAAATTATCCCTAGTACAAGAGTAACAGGTGACTTAAATACTCCACTCTTAAGTCTACTGACTCCACCAGTAGATAGATCATCCCAATTTAAAAAAAAAAAACAGAAAAACATCTGAGTTAAATGGCATCAGAGGCAGTAGCCATGGTCATGCACCTTCACACGCCTACCCGTTTTTCTAAATTATCAGAAAAGCATAACTTTTTTCCCCTTTTCTTTTTACATTTATCTTCCAAGCATGCTTTCTCAAACACTTTGGGCTTCCCAAACATTTTGGGTTTCCTTTCTGTTTATGTAACACTCCCTTCCCCGCATGTGAACGTTTGCCCACCATGTGTCTGATTTCTGTGGGGGTTAAAATGACATGGTTTTTAAACCCTTTCTTCTCTGTTCTTCTCCACTAGGCAGCTGCTGACATTAACAGTTTGGCTTCCCTGGGTAGAGGGTAGCCAAATTCTAATACATTTTTAAAATTTTACTAGAAACATTTAAATTCTAATAAGATTGTCCTCAAGCTTTGAACACAATGTCACCATAGATCAAACGAGGTTAACAGACATCTATGGAACATTCCATTCAGACACTGCAGAATACACACCTCAGCAGCTCATGGAACTTTCTCAAGATATGACACAAAGTAAGTCTTAACAAATATAAGAAAACTAGAATACTCCCATGTATTCTCTCTGATCACGATAGACTGACTGCAAATAAATAGCAAGAGAAACCCCAGAACACACATGAACTCATGGTGATTAAACAACACACCACTGAATGGTCAATGGATCATTGAAGAAATCAAGAAGGAAATTTTTTAATTTTTAGAATTCAGTGCAAATAAAAAGAGAACATATCAAAACAGTAGATTATGATGAAATCAGTTCTAAGAGAGAAATTTGTAGATGCAAATACTTGCATATAAGTGCCAGAACTATCAAGCAGAAAATTTAATGATATACTTGAGAGCCCCAGAAAAAGAATAAAAGTCAAATCCAAAACCATAAGATGAAAAGAAAGTAATAAGACCATGGTAGAAATTAGTGAAATTTAAATAAGAAATACAAAGAATCCGGAAAATAAATAATTGGTTCTTTGATGAAATAAACAAGATCTACAAACTTTAGCCAAAAAAAAAAAAAAGGAGAGAGGGTAGGAGATGACCTAAATTAACAAAACTAGAGAAGAAAAGGGAGCCAGATACTGATAAAACTCCAAAAACCATTTGGACATATCTTAAAACACATATATTCCACTAGATTGGTAAATCTAAATAATTGTATCAGATACATGTGACTTAGCAAAATTAAACCAAGATGAGATAAATAATTTGAACACATGTATAACATTCAGGGGAACTGAATCAATAATTACAAGAAAATCACCCAACTAGAAGAAGGCCTAGAGAAAAGTATAAACTAATTGCCCTAATGACCACAGGTATAAATTTCTCAAAAGTGGGGAGGGGGCAAAATTCAGGAACATTACAGACAGATTGCTCCCCACTAGCAAGTTGGTCTTATTCCAGAGAAGCAAGGATGGTTCAACATATACAGAGTAATAAATGCAGATATCACATAAATGGATGCAAGGACAGAAATCACATGATCTTCTCAACAGATAGAGAAAAGAAAAGGTTTTTGACAAAACATTCCTTAATGATTACACACACACAAAACCACAGAGGCACGCATACACACACACACACACACACACACACACACACACACACACACACACACACACTGAAGAGACTAGGAATAGAGACAATGTATACAGTATTACACCAAGTGGTGAAAGACCATTCCCACTAAAGTCAAGAGCAAGTCGGGGTGTTCACTTTCTCAACTGTTACCGTAGTACTTAAAGTCTTAGCTCAATAAGACAAGATAAGCAAAAAAGAGATATAAATGGAATAGAAGGAGTCAAAGTATCTCTATTTGCAGATGGTAGGATTCTATACAAAAGCAAGCCTTAAAAGTCCACTAGAAAATTCTTAGTGCTTATAAATACTTTAAGTAAATGGTGGGATGCAATATTGACACACAGAAGTTAGTAGGCGTCCTATACACCAGTAACCAACATGCTGAGAAAGGAGGCAGAGAAACAATCTTGTTCACATTTGCCTCAAAAGAAAGTACCTTGAAATAAACCTAAGGAAATAAAAAACCCTATAAATGAAAGCTTCAAAAACATAAGAAAAAAGAAATTGAGGAAGATCTCCAAAGATGGAAAGATCTCCCATGCTCATGGGTTGGAAAGGTCACTGTGAAAATGGCCGTCTCACCATCTACAGATGCAGTGTAATCCCTATAAAAATTCCAGTGACATTTTTCACAGAAATAGAAAAAAATCTTAAATTCTTTTGTAAGTACAAAAAAGCCAAACCAAAAACAAAACAAAACAAAAAACCCTGAATAGCCAAAGCAATCTTGATCAAAAATAATGCTCAACAACATGTCACCGTAACAGACTTAAGCTGCACTACAGAGTCATAGTAACAAAAGTAGTGTGTGCTGGCCTGAAAACTGTCACATGGGTAAATGGAACAGGGAACCCAGATATAAACATACACAACTACAACCCTCTGATTATTGATATTGATGCCAAAAATATACACAGGAGAGAATAACCTTTTTTAAAATGGTGCTAGAAAAACTGGATATCCACACATATAAGAATTAGATTAGATCCCCATCTCTCATGCACACAAAAATCAACTTCAAATGGATCGAAGACTTTCATGGAAGGCCTAAAACTACAACCTGTAGAGGGAAAAGTAAGGAAAGTACTTGAAGACACAGAACAGGCTAAGTCTGATAAAGATTCCAGTGCTCAGAAAATGGGGCTGTCAATTGACAAAGGAGCTTCATGAAATCAAAATGCTTTTAAGGGGCAACAAGGAGCTGAATGAGTGAAGAGATCACCCACATTATGGGAGAAAGTCTTCATTAGCTAGACATCTAACAGGAGACTAATATCTGTAACACACAAGGAACTAAAAAAAATTAAATGTCAAGAAAACAAAATAAAGAGTTCTAAGAAATAACTTTAAAATGTTTGTCATCCCTAGAAATTATAGAAATGCGAATCAAAACAACTTTAATATATTTTATTTTTTTAAATATTAAATTTTTTTATGTTATTTATATATATTTTACCCCAGTCAGAATGGCAAAGATGAACAAAACTATTGACAACAAATGCTCAAGAGAGTGTGGGGGAAAGGAACCCTCGTTCTCTGTTGGTGAAGTTGCAAACCAGTCCAGCTACTCTGGAAATCAGTGTGGGGAATTCTCAGAAAGCTAAAAATAAATCTACCATATGACCCAGCTATACCACTCCTTGGCATATGCCCAATGGACTGGACATCACACTCCGAAGATACCTGCTTAGCCTTGTTCATTGCCACTCTATTACAGTAGCTAAGAAATGGAAACAACCTAAATGTCCTCAAACAAGGAATGAATAATGAAAACATGAGACATGTATACTATGGAATGATATACAGCTATAAAGAACAATAAAATCATGAGCTTTTCAGGTCAGTAGATGGAACTACAAAAGATCATGTTGAAGGAAGTAACTTAGACCCAGAAAGATAACTGTTTCATGTTCTCTTCCATCTGAGGATCGTAGCTATAAATCTTCAGATGTAAGTACACATGCTGGAGGAACTGCAGAAACCAGCAAAGTAAAAGTGGACCATTGCGGGGAGCAGAGCAATACGAGCGGAATAGCAGGGTACAAGTAATCTGATTGGGAAAATGGGCAAAGGGGTGAATATAATTAGGGAGAGGCGGAAGATAAATACAGAAGAAGGAAGGAAGAGGGTAAAATTACAGTAAGGATGTCTGAAAAAGTCGTAAGGATCATACTGTTAATGATCTACCGATAACACATGAAAGTTGGTGTATAAACATAGATATATAGTTTAAATGAAATTTTCCCATCTGGGATGACAATGCTCCCTCCAAGAGGCAAAGATTGTCTAACAAAACCCCGGCACTGAGCATGAGAAACCCTGTTTTGAGTTGTTGATCAGTGTTGTCTAAGAAACTCCCAAAACACTACAGGCTATTTCTGTTATCCTTGGTTGTCCCCCAAAGATGAAAGGTAGGTTCCTATGGCTGAAGACACCATGCACCTCAGACACAAGGCCAAGTGGTCCATGAGCTGGAACTGACCTGAAAGCCTACTCCCTGAAGGCTAGCTTTCATGGTAGTAGAAGGAATCAACCAATAGTCCTACCCAGTGATGACGCCTATGAACCACAACCATAACCAGTATGGCGTGATAACCCTAAAGGTGCAGTAGTGGCATTCATACCTTGGTGGTAACCAACAGCTCTCTGATTAGATTTAAGACCCACTCAACAAGAGAGAAATCATGCTTGACACCGGAAATCTAAGCCAATTACCCATCACTTGGAAGAGAACCTACAACTACTACTTTTTCTAAATCAGCATAATCTCTAACTACATTCTAAATATTTTCCATTATGTTCACAGATAAGAAAAAGACACAAATTTAATTATATATATTTATAAATATATAGATATGTATTGGTTTTTCAAGACAGGGTTTCACTGTATAACAGCCTTGGCTGTCCTGGAGTTAGCGCTATAGACCAGGCTGGCCTTGAACTCACAGAGATCCACCTGCCTCTGCCCCCCAAATGCTG
>CABHPQ010195474.1:0-47421 GCA_902168405.1 Peromyscus aztecus | reverse complement strand
TGACTAAACCCTTAAACTGTGAGCCAAAATAAACACTTCTCACGTGAAGTGCTTTTGTCATGGTACTTTATCACAGCAACAAGAAAAGAAACTAATATAACTTCATTGACAAATTCTGTAAAAGCATAATGGACTTTAAAAACTCAGGCATTTGATGAGTTAATGATTTTGACTAAACTTTAATTAGCTGCAAGTTTTTTTCCCCTGAGAAATACATGTATAATGTTTTCAATAGCTGGGCATGGTGGTACATGACTGTGATGTCAGCACTCAGCAGATTGAGTGAGGCACAAAACTGTAAGTCACGGTCAACATCAGTGATGTAATGAGGCCTTGTCACAGAAAGCAAAATGGTGATGTTGACAATAATTTCAACAAAAAGAATGTTATAGTTGAGAATAAAAAAAAATTATTTGAGCGGCCATCAAATCAGGAAGGAGGAGCAGACGGCAGCTTCCAGCCCACATATATTGCCTAACAAATCTTCATTGCAGCTGGCAGTACAGGCAGAAACCAGCTGGGGGTGGCACCAATAGGCTTCAAGAAGTTCTAAATAGGAGGTTGGAATTGGCTTGTTCTGTCCTCCACTCAAAACAAAACACAATCATTCATCACTTAACAGTGGGGATATTTATTTATTTATTTATTTATTTATTTATTTATTTATTTATGAAATGGCATTGTTAGGTGCCTGTTATTTTGGAAATATCATAAAAATGTAATTACACACACTAGGATGGATATGATGTCACTAGCTGATGTTACTGGCTGGCTTCCCCTGGCTTGCTCATTCTACTTTCTTATAGAACCTAGAACCACCAGCCCCAGGACGGCAGCACCTATAATGGGCTGGACCTTCCCTCATTGACCACTAATTGAGAAAATGCCTTACAGCTGGATCTCATGGAGGCATTTCCTCAACTGAGGCTCCTTCCTCTCTCATGACTCTACCTTGTGTCACGTTGACACACAAAAGCCAGCCAGTGCAATAACTAAGGAAGACTATGGATGCGACTTCTTTCCCAGCAGCCGGTCTGATATTTTCTAGCACTGTGAAAGGCAGCCCTGGGGGAAGGAACTTCGAGCTGAGTCCCAGTTTGATTTCTTCACATCTAGAAGCTAAAACGTGTAGGTATCTTCAGAAATGGGGTCTTGATGTCCAGTTCTGGCATGCAGCCACCCACAGTGGCAATAGCCTTAGAGTTTGTGAGGCTCCAGTGACCTCCCTAGCCAACAGCTCATAGGGGGAACCACATCCCTGGCACTAGGATTTTTGCCCAACAATCTTGGAGCTCTTGGGAGTGCCCTTTTGTATTCATTTAGGATGTTCTCAAGTAAACTCCTTAGCTTGAGTTAACTCTTCTCCCAGATTTAATCTCAGTGGCTCTCAATGGATAGCACTATGTAAATCTATATAAATAAGGCCTTTTACAGAGAGTGGGCAAGATTTCTGAAGGCTCACCCATGTCTGCTCCAAGCAAGTACCAACTGATCTTGGGTGGTATCTTAATTAGGGTTTTATTGCTGGGATGAGACATCATGACCATGGCAACTCTTACAAAGCAAAATATTTAATTGGGGCTGGACTGCAGTTCAGATGTTTAATCCATTATTATCATGGAGAGGACATGGCCACATTTGGGCAGACATGGTACAGGAGAGGGGCTGAGAATTCTACATCTGAATTCACAGGCAGCAGGAAGAAAGAGTGACCCCCCCCCAGGCCTGACTTGAGTTTCAAGTTAAAACCTTGAAGCCCATTCACAGTAACATACTTCCTCCAACAAGGCCACATCTACTCCAACAAGGCTATACCTCCTAATAGTGCCACTCTCTACGAGTCTATGGAGGTCATTTTTCATTCAGACCACCACAGGTGGCTAAGGGGATACTAAAAAAGAAACATTGACAAGGTCCAATATAGCACAAAGTGATGTCATCACTCATATGAGTTGTTTCATCAAAAGAACACTTGGATGTCATGCCTCGGCTAGGAGAAATCACTCCATCTAGTCCTCCATAACTTACAATCACTTTCCACGAGCCATGTGGCCTTCTCACACTTGAGTGCTGTCACTGGGAATCACCCTAGCCCTGGTAGTCTTTGCTGAGTTTCTCTGTATGACTCTGCTTGGATCAGGCCCAGAGGGGAACAAGGCTACACTCTGGCCTATGGTGTCTGCTGCTAGAGTCCAACAGGTTCTATCAGTCTCTTCTCCTGGCTGTGAGAGGTGTCCTTCAGAAGGTGGCCTCTGCATCTGAGCACCCTTGCACATTGACAAAAAACAATAGGTGCATGTGTTTGCTTTAAAACCTGTAGTGTGTGTGTGTCTGTGTCTGTGTGTGTCTGTGTCTGTGTGTATTCACACATTTAATTGGGGCTGGAGGTCAAAGGACAACCTACCAGAGTTGACTTTCTTTCTCCACTATGTGAATTCCAGGGTCAAACTCAAGTCATCAAGCTTGGAAGCGAGTACCTTTACTCACTGAGCCAACTTACCAGCCTAGTGTTTGTAACCTTTTGGACTATTTTTCAAAAACTGGAGAAAAGGCAGGTATACTGGATACACAGGTTAACACACACACACACACACACACACACACACACACACACACACACGCACACGCACACGCACACACACGCACGCACGCGCACACACACATACACAATAGAATCTGTTTTCTCCTTACTGATCCAGTTTCAGCTAAGTGGTGGGAAACTTGATAGGCTCTGTCTCCACAGCATTTACTATTACTTCATGGAACCCATTGGTGTTTGGAATATTGGGTTTTTCAGTCTCTTCTCCAGAAGAACATATTGTTTCTCAAATGCCAAATCTGGAAATGGAGTCAATTTTGGCAGATGGAAAAGCGGGAAACAGCCCTTTGCTGTGGAAACAGCTTGACTCCATCATTACCTGCAACCTTGTCACCTGCCTCTTCGACACAAACTCAAACAGATGGCATATTTCAATCTCAGTAACTTTATCGGCAATTAAAAAAAATATGCAAAGGCTGCCAAAAGTAATACATCAAGGAGCAGTGTTTAAAAACAGGTGTTGGGCCATGTGTCTCGACTTCCAAGAAAGGTAAGCTGAAAGGAGCCTGGATTTTTTAGTCCTCAGCTCAGGCAAGGCTCTCGAGGTGGGATTTTTCAACTAGGGCAGAACTGGGGATGTTTTTAATGAAGTAAATATCGCTCGTTCTTCTTAGCAATGGTTGGACTTCCTCGTGTGCATTTCCTGTGAAAGGTGAATCCCTTTACATAGTTGGGCATTTCTGGAGCTTGGTCCTGGATTGGCTGGATTAGCACCCCCAGCATTTGCTAGATCTTCAGGGGCCCCCTACTGTTGTGAAATATTAGCTTAAGACATGTTACATTCATTTATGCTGTGGAATATTTGTTTAATGATGTAAAGATGTGTTGCATTCTTGTGTGTTGTATTTGTTTAACTCCGTGAAGCTGTGTTACTTTGTCTGTCTGAAACACCTCATTGGTCTAATAAAGAGCTGAACGACCAACAGCGTGGCAGGAGAAAGTAGTAGGTGGGCCTGGCATGTGGAAAGTATAAATAGAAGTAGAGAAGAGGAAGGAGCAAGAAAAAGAGGAGAGGAGGATGCCAGGTGCCAGCCACCCAACCACACAACCAGTCATGGAGGAAGAAGGAAGAAAAGTATATAGAATAGAGAAAGATAAAATCCCAGAGGCAAAAGGTAGACAGGATAATTTAAGTTAAGAAAAACTGGCTAGAAACAAGCCAAGCTAAGGCTGAGCATTCATAAGTAAGAATAAGTCTCTGTGTCTTTATTTGGTAGCTGTGTGGTGGGCCCCCAAAGAGTAAAAAAAAAAAAAAAAAAACCAACTACACTCTACTAGATCAGAAACGCTGCATGAGGCACCAGCTGACCTTTAATAAGGCCTCTAGGAGGTCAGGCTTTCTCAGTGAGAACTCTAAGGAAATGCTTGACATAACGTCTCTTGTTTAATGTTCATGCTAACTCCTTTTCACTGGTAACATTTAGTACAGGGAACCCCTCTGTGTCAAGAGCTTCCAAATTTATTGATTCAACCAAGCACAGATTGAAGACATTTAAGGAAAAAAATGTATCTATGCTAAGCATGGTCAGCCTTTCTTTCCCCTTGTCATGCTGTGGAATGATACACAGTAGTGGTGCTTATAATAGTATCGTAATGGTATCAAGTCACCTGGAGATGATATGCAGTGCATGGGATGATGCAATCACATTGCCATTCTACATAAGAGACTGGGGCTTCTGCACAAGGAGAGGAGAGTCCTGAAACCATTCCCATGTGGATGCTGGTGGATGAGTGCTGTGGGATTCAGCATCAGGACCAAGTGGTCTCACTCAGGACCCAGGGTCTTAAGGTCTGGGCTATGTAGAGGCTGCTTACATAATCACACATTGGGAAATCACACCTGATTTTTTTTTTTATCCTGGTGTGATTGAATTCTGGACAACCTGGGAATTGAACCGGGTTCCTCTGGAACATTGTCATGCTCTTAACTGCTGAGTCATCTTTGTCCTTTACAACCGATTTTTAGATCAGAAATGAATCACCACTTTGGAGCAGCAGCCAAGTCTTTCACAGAAAATACAGGAACAAGAAAGTGCTCAGGGACTCTATGGGAGCACATTGGGTACTTGATATCTTAGGCAGACCCTGGGCCACCAGGTTTTCTTACAGTCTGGATCAGACTCTGTGCAACAGTGGTAGAAGACTCTTGAAATATGGATTAGACCAGTATCAGTCCACTTTTCATCACCATGACAATATACATTAGACAGTCAACTTAGAAAGAGAAAAGATTTATCTGGGTCTATAGTTCTAGAGTCTTGGATTTGTGGTCAGTTGGCTTAGGTGGTTTGTGTCCTTGGTGAAGCAGCACATCAAATCAGGAGCTTGAGGAGGAAACAATACTGAGAGGAGATATGGTGATTTGCATGAGAATGTCCCCCATAGGCTCAGCTATTTGAATACTTGGTCCCCAGTTGGTGGTGCTGTTTGGGAGGTTGTGGAACCTTTGCAAAATTGAGCCTTGCTGAAGGAAGTACATCACTGAAGGCAGGCTTTGAGGATTTAAACCTGCATTCCACTTCCAGTTTTCTTTCTGCTTCTTGCCAGCATTTGAAGTTGTGAATGCTCAGTTTCCTGTTCCTGCTTCTATCCCTGCTGATTCCCACCATACTTCCCCACCATAATACACTCAGCCCTCTGGAACTGTATGCCCAAATAAACTCTTTCTTCACAGCAACAGAAAGTTAACTAAGACAGAAGTTGGTACCTGAGCATTGCTATTTCTGTGATGAACTTGACCATGTTGGTCTTTTGAGGAATGTGGAAGATTTAGGAACTTTGGACTAAAAAGGTTTCAATGATGTAAAGCTTCAGAACTTAAAATGCCATACTAGTAGGACCCTGAAAGACAGTCATGCTGAGAGCAATGTGGACTATGGAGGTCAGGCTCAAGAGGCCCAAGAGGGAAGCAAGGGCTTTACCAGTAACTCAGATAGAAGCCTGTCCTGTGATAGTTTGGCAAAGAATCATGGCTCTCTTCTGCCCAAGCCTTGAGAACTTGCCTGAGGTTAAAATAAAAAATAACACACTGATTTCCTTAGTGAGGGGGATTTCAAGACAATGAAATATTGAATCTGTGGCATGGTTGTTACTAACACTGCATGTGCAAGTCTGTAATAAAAAAAGAGGGAAAGAAAAAAATGTACAGTTCATAGAGAAAAAGCTCACTAGGAAGCTTGTTACAGCTGAAGTATATGTGGGAAGAAAAGCAATAAGAGTTAAGTTTAGTGCCAAGACGGAAAGGCCTGTTCCACGCTGGAATAAAGGGAAGGGTGCCCTCAGGGCAAGACTCCACCCAGCTAATTTTCTAACTTGTGAAAGAGAGTTAGGTAAGGGGTTTTCCACTCCTAGCAAGAAACAGAGTGCACAAGGTGCTGCTGATTGCTTCAAGGAGACCAGGCTCCATCCCAAGCTGGAAGCCAAGATTGGCAGTGCTATACACACTGTGCTGGTTTTAGAGGTATGAAGAATGCAAGAATAAAGGGACCATGTATTCTTCCCCCAGAGTTTGAGAGAGCTGCAGCTGAGGCCAGGCAGCATGTGTCAGGAGAGCAACTGTGTGAAGGCCCTGAGAAGGCCATTGTGTGAAGCTGTGAAACTGAAGCCCCCAAGATACTGGAGATGCCAGAACCATGGGATATATGCTAAGAAGAGCTGCATAGAAGGAGTGGAACCAGCCTCTCTCTGTGTGTGTGTGTGTGTGTGTGTGTGTGTGTGTGTGAGAGAGAGAGAGAGAGAGAGAGAGAGAGAGAGAGAGAGAGAGAGAGCGAGAGAGAGAGGAGTTGCAATCTGAGAGGCTGGAAGGATGCCGTCATTAGACACGGACATTAGACATAGAGCTACAGGGTTTGGAGTTTTTTCTGCTTATTTTCAGTTTTGCTTTAGTCCAGCATTTCCCCACTGTGCTCCCATTCCTTTTGGAATGGTAATATGTATTTTATGCCACTGTATGTTGGAAGTATTAATTTCTTTAATTTTATTTTACAAGGGATTATGATTAAAAGATTGCCTTGAGTCTCTGAAGAGATTTTGGACTTCGAACTTTCAAACAGTGTTGAGACTATGAAAGACTGTGGGGACTTTTGAAGTTGGACTAAATGTATTTTGCATTATGATATGACTGTGAGACTATGGGAGCCTGGGCATGTGACGTGGTGGTCTGAATGAGAACTTCCCTGTCTTAGTTAGGTTTTTATTGCTGGGAAGAGACACCATGACGATGGCCACTCCTATAAAGAAAACATTTAATTGAGGTGGCTCGCTTACTGTTTCAGAGGTTCAGTCCATTGTCATCATGACAGGGAACACAGCATTGTGCAGGCAGACATAGTGCTGGAGCTTGCAACAGGAAGTTGACTGTCACACTGAGAGAAGCTTGAGCAAAAGAGACTTCAAAGCCCACCCCCACAGTGACACACTTCCTCCAACAAGGCCACACCTCTCATTAGTGCCACTCCCTTTGGAAGCCATTTTCTTTCAAACCACCACAATCCCCAGTAGGGTCAGATGTTTGAACACTTGGTTCTTAGCTAGTGGCTTTGTCTGGGGAGGCTGTGAAACCTTTAGGAAGTGAATCTTTGTAGGGGAAGTGAATCACTGGGAACAGACTTTAAGTATTTAAAGCCTCATGCCCCTTTCAGTTTTCTCTATGATTCGTGCTTCTGTTTGAAGATATGAGCTCTTAGCTTCCTGCTTCAGCCATCATGCCTGCCCTGTCATGATGGACCTGCATCCCTCTGGAACCATAAGTCAAAATAACTCTTTCTCCCTAAAGATGTTATTGTATGTGGTATTTTTCTCACAGCACTAGAAAAGTAACTCAGAGGAAGGAACCAGAGTCACTATGTCCCCTTTAAAGATAAACTCCCAATGGCCTAACTTCCTCCCACCAGGTCTCATGGTCTGGAAATTTATACTGCCTCCCCTAGCAAAGCAACATGAGTTTGTGACTAAAATCTTCATTGCATGAACCTTAAGGGGACATTTAAGACCCAAACTACAACAAGACCTATTGTCTCTCAAGAGTAAAATCTGCTAGCTACAAAAAAAAAAGCAACAATAATAAAAACCTCTATAACTTGAAGCTGGATCCATGGGAGACACGGGGTGGAGCTGGGATTCACCACCATCCCGTGTCTTTGTTCAGCTTTTGGTACCTCTCCACTCTCTTTGGGTAAGGACCAGACAGAAGATGATGTTGCCCAGCATCACAGAGTCACTGACCACAGAGGTTGTCATGTTGTTGCCATGCTGATAGGATTGATGCCTCAGGCGTCAATGGCTCCAAGGCCACAGACAAAGTGGCCCATCCCAATAACTAACTGAAATCGTGCATCAAACCTCCACTGACACAAACTCTAATGACCAAAGAAGCAGCAGTAACATCTCATATTTGTATAAGACCTTCAAATAGACAAAATATTGCAGAAATGAGTTCTTCCTTCCTTCCCATAGTCCCTAACGACGTACAGTTTTCCCTTAAGGCCCACAGGTGCTGTTTCAAGAATTCCAAATTCTGTGAGTGCTCAAGTTCCTCTATGAAATGGCACCATCCTCTTCGCACAGAGCCTGCCTGTGTCCCCCATGCACTCAAATGACTGAGAATATTGAACGCAATGTAAGCCCGCACAAATGGTGCCATGCAGTATTGTCTAGGGAACAGTTACAAGGCCCATGTGCATAGTCAGTATGGATGGATTTTTTTTAATGGTATCTTTTTGGCATTTACTGGGGACTAAGCTTTGCATCCACTGAGTGAGGTTTCTAGCACTGATAGTCTGACCATCTCTATATGTAGGATATTTTCAGTCCGCATTTGGTTGCCTCTGAGAGGTGGAATCTGCAGATACAGGTGGCCCCACTGTGTTGATATCCCCATTTATACATGCGGAACCTTGATCAAGACAATGACCTCTTTTCTGATACTCGTGGAAGGCAGAGAAATCAAGTCACATCTTCGTTTGTTGAGATGGTGTGGTGGCTTGAAAGAGAATTGGCCCCCGCAAAGGGAGTGACACTAACGGCAGGTGTGGCCTTGTTGGAGGAAATGTGTCACTGTGGAGGTGGGCTTTGAGGTCACATATATGCATCCAGTGTCTCAGACCACTCCCTATTGCCTGTGAAAGATGAAGACCTCTCAGCTCCCTCTCCAAGCACCATGTCTGCCTGCAAGCTGCCATGTCCCACCTTGATGATAATGGACTGAGCTTCCGAAAATGCAAGCTACCTCAATTAAATGTTTTTCCTTTATAAGAGTTGCTGTGGTCATGGTGTCTCTTCACAGCAATAGAAACCCTAACTAAGACAGATGGGGGTCTTGCTCTGTAGCCCAGGCTGGCCTTGAAGTCATGATCCTCCTGCCTTAGCCTGTAGAGTAACGGGATTATAGTCACGTGTCCTGCTTCAGAACTTAGTTTTGACCATTCTCCTCTTTTCTCCCTTCCGATGTCTTGGGGAAGTCTCAGTTAGGACACCTGCTCCGTGTACAATGTGAGCTTTATTATGTGGACAAATGCGCCTCTACGGTTTCAGCTGATGACCAATCAATCATCCAGCTGGCTGTACTTGCTCTAGTTCTGAGAAAGAACCATTAGTTCTTCAAGGCTTCTAACAAGCCCAAACTCACCTGGAGGATATTCACACAGTATCTATTTCCTGCATCTTCCTGTTGCCACCTTTCTTTCGGGGGAGACAGCGCATGATTCCCTAAGGGTTAGCAGCTTCCAAGTGGAGCCCTGAGAATTTGATCTGTGAATTTCACGATTAAAAGCTAACATTTTCACTCTGGCTCAACTCATCTAGAGGTCTTGTAGCTAAGAAGGGGTTTTTAAGTCCACGAACCAGGTATGAAGATTCTGCTGCAGGCACGAAGCATATGGTGCCAGTTTAAAAATGGATGTAGCTTGATATTTTAACAAAATCTGAGACAATTAGCACATTTTCAAGATGCTAAAAAAAAAAAAAAAAGGTCTGCCAATGTTGAGTTTCTCCAGCTAGACCATGTGACATCCCAAGCAGCCTGGCCCAGGGGCTTGGAGGACAGCTAGGCTGATGCTGGAGTCAAACCAGACACTGATGTCTCAAACTTCTCCGAGTTGCTTTGTGAAAAAAAAAAATTTTTTTTTCCCTCCAAAACCACACCTGCGTCACCCCTTCTTCCTTTTACCTGGTTTTCTCAGAAACTAATTTTAAACTCCTTTTGTGCCTCTGTGAGTTTCCTAACATTTTATGCCATAATTTCAGAGAAAAGAAAACCAGACCAAAATACCCACCTAAGTCTAAGTGTTAAAAATACGGTTTTCCGGTTTTCAGATGGCTGAGAGGCCAGAGCACCACAGCCAGGACGGAGGCTGATGTGAATCCAAAGGCCTATTCCCTCTCAGGTGCCCACCTCACTGAGAAGCTGCTGGGCCTTGTTCAGCAGTCATGTAACTACAAGCAACTTCAGAAGGGAGCCAGTGAAGCCGCCAAAACCCTCAACAGGGGCATCTCTGAGTTTACCATGATGGCAGCAGACGCTGAACCCTTGGAGATCATCCTGCACTTCCCACTGTATGAGAAGACAAGAATGTCCCCCATGTATTTGTGTTCTCCAGGCAGGCCCTAGGACCAGTCTGTGGGCTCTCCAGGCCCGCCATCACCTGTTCTGTTACCATCAAAGATGGCTCTCAGCTAAAGCGGCAGATCCAGTTCATCCAGCAGCCTGTTCAAAGGCTCTTGATGTAGGCCTGTGGCCTCTGCCCTTTCCTGTCGACTCGCACCCTCCTTGTGTATCATGTGGTCTGTTAGCACTTAGTGTTCCCAGCCAGTTTCTATTATAAATATTGTTTTAAAAAAGTATGTTTTTCCACTTGTAATGTGAAGAAGGAGACATACAGTTCTTTGGATATGTGATATGCTATACATAAAGCATTTTCCCATTGTAAGTTTATGAATTGATGCTTTATGCCCATTTAAACTGTTGTGTGACTGGGATCAACTTTGGGAGGAGTCCTCCCACCCCAGGAAAAGTCCTTTATGCCTGTTTGCAGTCCCCTGATTTAGTTCTTAACAGTGCTTTCAACTAATTTTTTTTTTTTAAAGAGGGATTGATATAACCTTGGCAATTCTAACAGTGGACCTGGTAATCCTAGCCACTCATCACCCATCCTGTACATCTGCTCCTATGCCTGGGATACATGGGAGTGAGCTGCTAAAAGACCATCTTCACTGATGTCATAGCAGGCCTGTGTCCTGTGCTGGTATTCACGATCCAGAGCTAGTAAGTCTTGTGGGGCAGGGAGCACGGCAATGTTACATTATTTTCTCACTTGAAGTCACCAAAATACCAGCTGCCAATGAATCTATGAAATAGAGGAGGCAGAGGAACAAGGTACGTACCAGGTTCCTGGCTCTGTTTCTCAACCTGTAACCTAGAACAAACTCCTGACTCTTCGGCCTCAGTTTCTCCTTTTGTAAAATGGGGTTGGAGTACCTACCTACTATATCTTTTGTGAAAACCAAATGTTTGGAAAAGCCCCCTACAAGGCATGAGGCACTAAGAAAAGGCAGGAAGGGGTCTTCATCAGGACAGAAGTAAGGTCAGTCCCTTAGTACATGATGTGCCAGATCTGGTGGGTGCGCTGGGGGGGGGTGGGGGTGGGTCTGAACTAGCTGTTGGCATGTGGTTCCTTGGGGATGGTGTCCTATACTCTTCTGAGGCATTGTGATTCTTATTATAGTCTGATTTAGAGTAAGGTGTTTGATGTCTCGTAAGAGCTCATTATCTCATTGATCTCATCACCCTTGGCACCTAAGTCTCAGAAGGACGCTCAGCCTTGCACACTGCATCAGAACCGCCTCACTTGGGCCATCCCTAAGTGTCTCCAGGGTGGACTTCTGCAGCAGATCCTCCTGTATCCAGAATTTCACTACTTTTAGAAAGGAAGAAAGAAACTTGGATTTAGGTTCTAAGCTTCTAAGATTCTGGGTAAGATGCTAATTTATTAATGTGTTTAACCAGTATTTCCTGAGAAATGGCTGTGGGCAGGCCCAGGGACAGGATGACGAACTCTGTCTTTTAGGAATTTATAATCTTGGTGGCTTTTCTCCAGATGTAGTCTGGAGAGGAGCTGCACAAAGGTCCGCCCCGGCCATCCAGACACATCCCAGCTAGGGGAAAACATCGCCCCAGATTCTGTTTCCTGATCTGCTGAGGTGTGAGGAATTCTACCACACAATCCCCCTACCCGACACTCAGCCACCTTCCCGGGCCTTCTTTGCCCAGACGAACTAAAATCCCCTGAAGCCAAAACCATGAGCCACAGCAAATCTTCCCTCCACGAAGTCACTTCTGTCACGGTGAAGAAGAGCAGCCGACGTAGTAGTTCAGCAAACATCTCTTGAAGGCCTGTGGGTTACATGATCCCCAGGGTGGTGCTAGTGGGAGTTGGTAGAACCCTTCTTAGAGGTGGGAAATAGTGGAGGGGGGGGTCTTAAGTTATTTGGTGCATGCTTTGGAAGGCGATTGTTGGGCCGTCTCTTGTCTCTGTCTTTTCCTTCTTTGGCTTACCATGCAGAAGTGCTTTTGTTCCCATACCCACTCCGACCACAGCATGTCGCCGCACCACAGGCATAAAAGCAGCCGAATCCGTCACCCATGCACTGATACCGCCAAGACGGGGGTCAGCACCAACCTCTTCTCTTAACGGCAACTGTTGCAAATACCTGTTGTCATAGAGAAGGCTGGCTGACACCATTTCCAAGCCTCCTGATGGCAGACAACCCCTGGCCTGCATTATTGCCACATTCCTTCCATCTGGGGAACCTGCAGCCTATGCCGCAGGGCAGCAGACACTCCAGTTCTCAGACAGAGCAAGCACAGTGATGGGGGTGGAAGAAAACGGGGGGAGGGGGGCTCCTGGAAGAGTTTGTTTCTAGGGGAAGAACAGATTCATTTCATGAAGAAAGGGTGAACACTGGATGCACAGGGAAGTCAATAGAGCAGTGGTTCTCAAACCTGTGAGTCACAACCCCTGTTTGGAGCCAAATGACCTTTTCACAGGGGTCGCTAAGACTACAGGAAACACAGATATTTTTACATTATGTTTCATAACAATAGCAAAATCACAGTTATGAGGTATCAACAAAAATAATCTTTTTTTTTCAGGTTTTTCAAGACAGGGTTTCTCTGTATAGCTTTGGAGCCTGTCCTGGAGCTTGCTCCCTAGACAAGGCTGGCCTCGAACTCACAGAGATCCACCTGCCTCTGTCTCCTGAGTGCTGGGACTAAAGGTGTGTGCCACCACCACCAGGCAACAAAAATAATCTTATGGTTGGGAGTCACCACAACATGAGGAACTGTATTAAAGGGCTGCTGCATTAGGAAGGTTGAGAACCACTGCCCTGGAGCCTTGTGGCCACATAGCACATGCCCTCCCTCAGATGAGGTAATTGGTGGTGTAGCAAAGGCAGAGGCAGGCACGGAGGCCTCATTATGCCTGAATGAAGAGCAAGGCTGTGTTTCACAATATGAGCATGCCCTTTTGGTCTGTAAACACCATGGACTTCATTTACACCAGATTTACAGAGTAGTTTTGTCTTGCATCTTTGGTTTTGCATCTTTACAGTCCCAGCCTTCACTTTCACTCACCAGTCTCTCCATCATTCATTCAGAGCAATACCCAGCCCTGCAAGCTCCATCCGCTGAAAGTGCCCTGTGCTGGCTACCATTTTTAATCTTCTATGCCTTGTTTTTATTCCACGTGTTCTACACCTTAACTCCACCAATCTTCACCATTACCTGCAATCTTCAGGCCCGTGCTTTGGAGCAATGAGATGCTCCAATGGGCAGCGTGCAGCAACACCTCGGCTTGTGTGAACACACTCTATAATGTTGACACGCACCAATATCACTCAATGATGCATTTCTCAGGGTAAGTACTCAGTGTCAATGACGCCTGACTGCACTCTGGTATCAGAGGCTTAGGAGGAGGAAAGGGTGGGTGGATCAAGGTGGTAAATCTAAAGGAAGCTGGCCATGATAGTATTGATGCTCCAAACAGCCACATCTGGGCCAATACTGGTAGAGTATCCCCTGTGGAGAGTGGCCACCAACCCTCTCCTGGGCACATGGGGCTGAGAGATGTTCTAGAGAATTGTCTACTAACATTGAGTCAAAGATATCTTCAGAAGACACTGTGTGGGGAGAGAGATTCTCACTGCAAAGATACCCAACCAGACCCATGGCAATTACTGCTTTTAAATTGACTGACATCACTATGGGACTCTCTTCTAAATATCTGTGACAGTCTGTTCATAATTGTTTAATTTGTCACTAAGTATCTGTGACAGTTTTTTCATAATTGTTTAATTTGTCAAAAATATCATTGCTACAGTAAAAGACTGACTTGGAAAGTCCTCTCCAGAAATCTACTATAGGGAGACAAGTGTTGATACACACAGAAATTAGCCACAGGGATATTTGTACTTCCACAGAGGGAAGTCATGAACCCCCCAGTGACAGCAAGGCACTGAGGGACAGGGTGACTTGAATACTGACCCGGGCATTGGTAAGAGTTTCTTTGGTCTTTTTGTCTCATCTAGAACTGGGCATCCTGAGATTCCCAGGACTACGTCGGTGTCGGGTGAAGTACTGCAGAGCCTGGATACGGTGAACTTCAGCCATAGCTGACTTCATAGGCTCTTGCCGGACCACAGCAAGTTGAGACTAAGAAAGAACTGTCAGCAGACATGAGCAAGCACCCCACCACCAGTTCATGCCCCTTCTGGGCACTCACTACATATTGTTGCATCTTAGGTGCATCTAACGGTTTCTGGAACTTAGTAACAATTCAGTAAATATTTACCCAGTGGATGAATTATTTTACTCTTCTCCCAACAAAATCTATTTTACTAAGAAAAAAGCAGCTAATTAAAAAAAATTAAAAAGTAACACTTTGTATGTTTGCATTTTGCATTTCTTGAATGTGACGGATAAGAAGTGGGAAACAGTGATAGCTAGATAAAGGGAGGGAGACAGCGTGACCCCCTGTGTTAGTCTGTTCTGGACAGCAGCCAAACTCATTGTAAAATCAGGGCCTGGAATCTAATACCACTTCTTATCAAGAAAGCCAACTTACTAATTTAAACCTAGGGCTAGAGTATTCCAATACCAGCTGCTTCAATTTCTAATAATTCCCAACATGTTTTAATTGTCCAGGTCCCTAATGACATCAAACACGTGCCTTCTCAGCATGAGGAACACATTTAGTTCAAAAAGAGTCTTGAGATGGAAACATCTGAAGGCCACAGCCAAGCCACAGGGAACACCCGCCTCCAGGTTAGCCCACTCCCACGTGGGCTCCTCTGAATCCAGCCAGAAGAGGGTCATTTGCCATCGTGGGCACTCAGAAAAGTCACCCGAGATGATGTTTGACAATAAAGTCAAACATGCACCTGTTCTGTGTTAACCTCTTCCAAGCAGCATGATCTGAAGGGATTGTAGCAATGATGACCCGGACATTTGCTTAGATTCAAAGACCTTTCCAGAGACAGGGAGAGTTCCAGGCTGTGCCTGCATTTCTCACATAACCTCCCAGGCCATCATTTCTAGTCTCGTGTTCCAGAATGTTGCTCAGTCTCAGTCCTATAAGCCTCCCTCAGCACTCCCCCACACTTTTTTCCTTTTTATTTATTTTTTTAACTTTTTATTGATTCTTTGGGGATTTCACATCATGCATCCTGATCCCATTCATCTCCCTGTCCTTTCGTATCTGCTCTCTGCCCTTGCAACTCCCCCCCCCCCCCCCCCCCCCCCCTGATAAAATAAAAGAAAATTTAAAAGAAAAAAACCTCATCATGGAAGCTGCAGTGTGACACAGTAAACCCTTCAGTCCATACATCTTTATTTCAAATGTTCATTGCAATGAGTCACTGGTCTGGTCTCGAGGCCTCTGGCTTCTGCTACACTAGTGATACTGGACCCTTAATGGGACTCCTCTTGGATATCCTGTTATTGCCCTATGCCACGGAGATCCTACAGATTTGATTCTGCAGAACTGGCCCCATCACGTGCTCCAGCAGTTCATAAATGAGGTGGATGTTGGTGTCGGTCCACTCGTAGCCCTGGTTCTGGGTCTGGGTGGTAGCCAGGCTGGTCAGCCTGCCAGCGCTCCCTCATCCTCACCACCAGGAAGAGCTCTCTAGCACTGCCCTGGCTAGCTCACCCACTATGGCAGGCAGCAAGGGGCGGGGCCAGCTCTCTTGCTGTCATGCCCTGGGGTTGGTTTTGGTTCTCCTGTGTTGCCCAAGCAGAGGTGCAGGACCCACTCTCAAGTGCTGCTGCTTGTGAGGGGCAGGGCAAGTTCTTCTACCTGCTGCAGGCGGCAAGGGGGGACGGGGGAGGGAGGGCATCTTTCCCTGGCTTACACCACCACATGGCAGACCGGGGCAGGGCAGGGGTTGGGAGAACAGGGCTAGCTCTCCCATTCTCAGGCCCTCGAGGGCAGCTCACCTGTGCCCCTGCCCCCCTTTTTTAAGCTTCAAAGTCTGTGGTCATCAGTTCATGGGTAGAACAGAGCCTTCACCCCAGTGGACACCCCACTTTTGCTGCAACCAGTATTACCAAAACAGTCACCCTCATTCCTCCTCACTCCATAGTCACACCCTCAATCAATCATCTCTTCTCAGTTTTAAGAAGACAAAAAAGCAATCTGCTTCTCTCCACATAAATTGCCAATGCTCATGTTTGGGGTGTGCTCATCTCGCAATTGGATTATGTCCACCCACACCCAGCCCCAGGTGACCCTGGAAGCCAGTGGTTCTCAACATGTGGGTTGCGTGCAACCCCCTTCAGGGGACACATATCAGATATCCGGCATAGTAGATATTTACATGATGATTCCTAACAGTAGCAAAATTACAGTTATGAAGTAGCCACGAAATAATTTTATGGTTAGAAGTCACCATAACGTGAGAAATTGTATTAAAGTGTCACAGCATTAGGGAGGTTGAGGACCACTGCCATTCACTCTGTACCAACGGCAGTATTGATCATTCTGTGAAGGAAAAGAGACCAGGTCATTTGCACATAAGTGGCTCCCTCGTAACCTCAGGATCAAGATTCAGATTGAACTTGATCGGGTAAATCAGTTTATTCAACCCTAACCAACACTTGAAAACCAGAATAAAAGTCGGGCAAGGTGGTGTATGCTGTAACCCCAGCACTCGTAAGGCTGAGACGGAGGATGGTAGTTCAAGGCCAGCCTACACTATATGGTGAGACACTGTCAGAAACAAGCAGTGTTGTGTACGAAGCTTAGTGGAAGAACACTTGCCTGGCATGGTCGAGGCACTGGGTCCATCTCTAAAAAAACAACTAAGCAATAAAAACAGACAACGGTTCCCTCCAAAATAAAATAGGATAGAAATAACATCTTCTGTGCATTGCAGGGCCAGTGCTTGTAACTATGGTTTCATACCTCTGTGTGGCCTATGTTTAATGTAAGATGAATTTCTTATTACAGATTGCAGTGAAGACACTATCTGCCCAGTCCCCAGGCTCATGTCTCCCCATCTGCAGAATTCTCCCGCTACATGGGCTATCTCAAATACAGCTCTTGGCTCCCTATTTCCTTGACATACACTGTTCTCTTTCCTTGAAGCCTTTTGCTGGCCGTGTGTAACCAAGCCTGAGCCTTTCTTCGCTCACGTGGAGGGATAGGTCACCTGCTACCAGTCACATGCTCACTCTCCTGCAGCTTACTGATCTTGGTCTGCCTTCCCACTGCTGGTTTCTCAGCATGGGAATTAGGCCTGCACCTTCTTACCTCTGGGGTCTTGGCACAGATCAGAGGGTTCCATGTGACTCTGTGTTGAGCAAACAGAGGAGCCCACTGGCAGGGAGTCTTTTGGGTTCCTGATAGGCCAAACCCTGGGGATGCAGAGAAACAAACATGGCAGCCTTCCTGACCTGACTTCAGAGAGGACACACTCCCGACCTCTGCAGTCCATAAGGAAAGCATCATAGAGTTGGCACATCCTAGTGGACTCGGGGAGGCTCTTTTGTACCCTAAATAAGAACCAGACAAAATTTCAACACTTACACTTTCACCTCACTTTCCTTGCTAGATAGTCCTTCCCTGGTTTAATCAGAACTTCATTGTTTTAGCTTGAAAAGGGGTCAACAAGTGGGACCAAGGCAGACATGGGGGGCCTCGATAAGGTCCTAACCCAGGAGAGAAACATATGGTAAACATCAGTTATTTATGTCTCATGATGAATCCTTTTTTTTTAAATAAAATGAGGCTGGCCAGAAGAAGGGAACGGGGCATCCACGTCTCTAGAGTAGGAGTCCAGGAACAGAAGGAAGAAGAAGGAAATAGAAGACAATTCTCACTTCCTCCTCAGGGCTCTGGGGTCAGCCTCTGTGAATTACTTTGTCAGGGTACCTGGCCTTGTTGGAAGGATGGAAATATGAGCTTAATTCTTAGGTAGGTTCTCAATACAGGGTGCCTATGGCTATGAGGGCAGCTGGGGACATCTCCATAATGGCTAGGAGTCAAGGAACGCTGCTCTGTATGACAGGTACGGTATTCTTTACCTGGCCATGGGTGGAAGCAAGGTCAAGCAGCTGTCACAAACCACAGGCCGTAGACTAGGTCATAGTCCTGGTTATAAGAGTGCAAAGTCAGACTGCCCATGATCAAGGGGGTGACGGGCTCGTACAAGCCGTGAAGTCCTGCAAAGTATTTTTTTCATTTGTTTCATTGTATTGTCCCTTTCTGTATGATGTGAGCTTTTGAGTCCAATGAGCACCTCCGCTGAGGCAGAGGCTGTCTTCAGGTTCTGTCACTGTGAGGAAATAATTACAGGAGTGGACACGGCACACCTTATTATTTCCCGCTGGCCCTAGAGTCATCTACTTATCTGATGTGAGTGAACCCTGAGCCCCAGGGGCTGGAATGGTCTCTGTTTCCTGATGTGCTGGGAGATGGCAGGAAATGAGGGGCAGGCCAGGCCAGCAGGATCAGGGAAACCCAATACCCAGCATCTTTGTTCATGATAACTCGAACTCATACTTTCGAGGACGCTAATGGAAACCATGCGAGGGAGTTTTTTCATTTCTCTAAACATTTAATGTAAAACATGTACAAAACATTCACTGGGGCTTTGAAGAAAAGGTGGTTTGTGTTTTCAAAGATGGTCTAGGGGTCCAATTGGTGGGTTTTTTTTTTTTCATAAGAAATTTGGCTCTTCCTACCTTTGGGTGAGGGGTGAGCAAAGATGGGCTATGCTATACCTTGATGGACCTGCATGGCTGGGGTGAGTTATATGGAAGGAGTTAGATGTCTAGGGTGGCTTATATGGATGAAGTTGAGTGACTGGGGTGGGGTATATGGAAGAAGTTGAATGGCTATATATATATATATCTCCCACTCGAGGTTATATGGTTATATGAAGAAGTTGAATGGATAAATATATATATCCACTCAAGCCCGATATCAACCCTTCTCTGGTTGGTTCCCAACCTGCTAGCCTGTTCTTCAGACTAAAGACTTGTGAACCCAATGGGCCAATCACTTAAAATAAACCTATATCTTTATATCTACATACCTTCAGAGATCTAGAAATCTATATACTATCTCTCTGTGAAGAGCTGTGTATCTATATGTGTTTCTTCTCACCCTTAGTGACTGTGGACTGTTCAGCCCGGTGTCATTAAGTTTCTCCAGAAAAACAGAACCAGTAGCGTGTGTCCTGTCAAGAGGTGAACAACTCACTGTCACCAGGAAGGAAGGAAGAGGGAAGGGACCAGTCTGATCATCCTAGGGTATGTGTCGGTGGGGTGAGTGTGAGTATGAAGTGTTCATGTGTTCCCACCAAGCCAGCGGACAGCATGTCATGCAGGCTCCCACCACGCCCTCCAGTCGCTCGTTCATGAACCCTCACTCGAAGGTTGTCTGCAGGCACTGGGCAGCATGCAAAATCAGGCCAGCGTTCTTCGAGCGAGCGAAAGCCAACTTCCAAAGAAACATCCGAGAAGGCAAGCGGAGGACCTTTGGAGCACTTACTGTGGGAGGACAACCGGGAAATACAGCCCAGGTGTGAACTCAAGGTATGAACCGCCTCCGGGGGAGGCTGCCCCTGAATGGGCAAACAGAACTCCAGCTCGCTGGTCCTCTCTCTTTTAAACCCACCAAGTCCAATTTGTGCAGCCCATATACGATAGGATGTGTGGCCTTTCCTGGAGGGTGGTCAACAACTTGGGTGGGTTGGGAAATGGGGGTAGATCTGGCAGAAGGATGAACATGATCAAAACGCATTGTACAGACATTTCAAAGAGTTAATGAAACTGAGATTTTGGTGTGGCAGGTAACAGACATAAGTCATGAAGGAAGATATAAAGTGAGTTGTTTTTACAGTTCTAATTCTGTCATAGGTATTTTTTCATTTGGCTTTGGTGATGGATAAGAGCATAATATACTAAATATACAGAGTGTCAAATTTAATTCAAAGCTTTTGTTGCTTCTGTACCTATTCCAATTGTACAGAAGTTCATTACTTTGTATAGACCATGGGGCCTGTTAATTTGGGTGTATTTTTTTTATTTGCAAATTTTTAAATTATAAAGTTAAAAAAATTCAAAGAACTAATAAAAAATGAGAACAGAAGTCTTCAAAAACCAAAAACTTCCAATTTGATGGAGGACACAGTGTCCCATGAAGCCCCACGAGACTTGGGCACTTAGGAATGGCCCCGGAGGACAGCCTCTGCACTCTGGAACAGCAGTGCTCTTGTAGGCCTGCCCTATGGAGATGGTAGAACAGTAGCAGGCTTGCACTCTAGGGCCATCCCCAGGTGGTTCCTGGGTGTCATCTTGGTGAAGTCACTCTTAGGATGCTGTTTCCTCTGCCTTGGTCTAGTGTTTTCCTGCAGACCTGAGGGTTACCTCTTCTCTGGGTTCATTTTGGTACGGATCTTGGCTGGCGGGGGCAAGATAAAGACAGTGACTTGCAGAGTCAGAGCCCAGAGTCCTGAGGCAGAAGTGGGGATTGTCTTCTACTCCTTCCCTCTTCCTTCTGCCCCAAACTCCTACTCTCAGAGACTTGGGGTCTGTACAATGTCTAGTCTAAGATAAAGGAACATCTCCACCCTGCCTAGAAATGCCTAGAGCAGAGAAGAGGTAAGGGGACAAGAACCCAAGACCCAGGTTCATGTGGGAGAAGAACCAAGCTGGCTTCCTACCTTGGATACCACATAGTCCTCACAGAGTCTAATCTATGACATCTGCAGAAGACACCAGAGCCTTATGGAGTTGGCTTTATGGCTGTGGGTGCTCTAAGCTACAAAGAAGTGTTTCCTTCACCAAGGACTTTCAGAAGGCAGATGAACATGCTAATTCCCTGAGTGAAAATGGCCTCTTGGTCACTAGTGGCTGTTTCTCAAGGCCAGTCTTGCTCCTAGGCTTAGTAACGGTTGTTACCTGTGTATATGCTTCAGAGCCGTTCCCTAAGATCAAGTGCCTGATGGGAACACCCCGTAACTTATACCAATGTGGTACCTCTTCATTCATCAAGATATTGGAAGAGACCCAGCCGGAAATAAGTGGAGGGCCCTAACACCTGCAAGGAGAGTGAAGGATAGTCACCTGAGAAGGAGCAGAACTGTGAAGAACAGAGGGGCCACACTGGCCACACACTGATAACGTACTGTCTTGCTGATGATAACTTACTTGAGAGAAAGGATTTCATGTCTCTACTTTTATGTTCCTGCTACCAAGGTACACAGACAGGTTTATATGTGAATGAACACAGGCAGAGTTCATTGGATTCAAATGTACTACAGAGAGCTCTTCAATTTCTATATCAATAGCAGCCTTCTATGGGCAGAAGAATAGAAGTAATACCAAAGGAGATATTAACAGTGATAATTGCCACCTAAAGACTTAAGTATGAGGTCTATGGAACTCCTAGACAATGGCATGGAGGACAGCGTGGTGACACTAGATTTGGCAATAATTGCTTGGCTGTGGTACTGGCAACAAGATCCAAAGGAGCTCAATGTGCTTGTGCCGAACTTAAAATCCTGTGCCCAAGGAAACTATCTAGAGAGTGAAAAAGTAACCTGAGGAGTATGATGACTGTTCAGAGCCCTTGTTTTTGATAAGGGGTTAATATACAGATGAGATAGAGAACTCTTCACACATGACTGTTTATGTCTAACAACAAAAACTCTGAGGGACACAAAACTCTGACAGTTCTGAAGGACATGCAAACTTAGTAACAGTGGAGAATGCAGGTGCAGGGCTGGCCTGTATAAATGGCTTTTCTTTGGAGGATGCCACATTTGTCAGGGGAAGTAATAGACCTAGGTCATTCCAAGATTTCGTAGGTAATACTTCATTGTGGTAATATCTGCAACAAAGTTTAGAACTTAGAATAACTTAAGACTTCATTCAATGACGTTGTTTGGAATTGCCACTGCATGGTTATGATAAAAAGTAGACTTGTTTTTAGTTAATTATTGCTTCTAAATCCTCTATGGAAAACACAGCCCCTTATTCCCTGAGGGGCTTCTTCCACTCCATCTTTCATAATGTCAAGCCCAGAAGATGTTGCTCTGCCTCCATCCCAAGGCACTGGCCGTAGCACGGGCTCTGAGCTTGCTTGTTTGCTTTCTTCCTTCAGTCATTTATTCATTTATTATTATTATTATTATCATGATGATGATGATGATGATATTTTCAGACATGGTCTCTATATGCAGCCCTACTGGCCTGGAACTCTGGTAGACCAGGCTGGCTTTGAACTCACAGAGACTCTGCCTTCTAAGTGCTGGGATTGAAGGCATGTGCCACCATCACACCCAGCCAGGCACTGAGCCTTCTTGATGTGGCCCCTCTTCTTCATGGGCCACTTTCACTCTGCTTCATCTCAGATCCTCCCCATGTCAAGGTTTAGTGAAAATCTGTGCAGCTATCTCTTGTTTCTCTTTCTCTTAAACCCAAGTCAACCCTGCTAGCAGGTTCTGTCCACTTTCTATTTGACATACCTTGGGAAGCCTGTCTGACTCTTATCTGCTCTACCCTTACTGTAACCATCATGGTGCTTTGACTGGACTACTGCGGCAGCCCTCTGCACCACTCCTGGCCCTCTACTGGCAGCCAGAATGATCTTTAGAAAGTGTGAGGGGTACTTCTCCCTGTTTTGCATAAAACCCTCCTCCATTTTGCTCAAAATGAATTCCAGCATCTCTACCAAATCATTTTAAATGGAACAAGAGGGGCAGGAAGGATGGCTCAGAGGTTAGGAGCACTTGCTGCTCTTGCAGAACACTGGAGTTTGGTCCTGAGAACCCATGTGGTGGCTTAGACCCTCTGTAATTCCAGTCCAGGGTATCTGATGCTCTCTTCTGGCCTTCTCGGGCACTGCATGTTTGTAGTGCACATATATGTACACTCGGGCAAACCACTCATACACACAAAATAAAAATAAGTAAATGTCAAGGTGCAACATGGTCCAGAATAGCCCAAACTTCCACCACCTCTTACTCTTGTCTGCTCTTAGATGCTACTCACCCTCTGTAGCTGAGCGGCTTCCTGAATATTTCTCAAAATTCTGTAATACCCTGGGCCTCGGGCCCTCTGCACCAGCTGCTCCCTCTTCTTGGCATAGTCCTTCCCCAGACACGAGGTCCACTCGGCCACTTCTTCACTCTGCTGTCCAGTTGCTTTGTAAGCAATGCTTTCCTTGCCGGCCTGCCCCTCATCACTCCTAACTTCCCACCTACCTCAGTTTCCCCCTCAGCTCATGCCATGATACGGCATCTCAGATACCCATTATTATTTGCTGATTTGCTCATATGCATCAAAGTGGCCTGGGAATGTGCCCTATGTAACTGCTTAGCAGTGGGCCACCACCAAAACTTAGACCATGAGGCAGATGGGAAGTATGGATGTTTATCCCTGTCTGCTCTGATCTCAGCAGGCATGGCTAATGGGTCAGTGTGGTCTCTGACATAATGGCTTGTTGGGCATGACAGAGAGTTGGCCTATGTGGCAACATTTCTTTAAATTAGTCCAGTGTAGGCATTTTGTCCCCATGCTGAAGAATCCTGAAGCTCTCATTTGTGCTTTGCCTGAAGGACCAAGAGACTAAGATGGGTTGAGCAATGATTGCTTCGAGTCCTTAACTACCTCCAAATCTGAATTTTCCTGTGCCTTCCTCTGAGGGCTTGAAATGCTTCAACCATTCCCAAATCTCTGAAAATTCATAGTGTGAAAGCTATCCCCTCTCCCTTCTCCTCAACTCGGAGTTTGCTCACAGGAGATCTGTAGGATTGTGCCCTCCCAAGTTCATTTCTTGTAGCTCTCACTGTTAGCTCTTCTTGAGTCTTTCAAAGGCATCCTTAGTTCTAATGCCCAAACTAAACCAACATTCTTCTCCTCTAAACAGGGCCATGGCATCCCAGTGTCTCCCTCAGCAAGGGGTTCCAACTGTCTACCTGTGGCACCAGCCATAGAGCCTTGGAGTCAAGCTGGGTACCCCACCATGTTGATGATCTAATGCCGGACTCCTCCCACCCATCTCCCTTCTGCCTCCATGTCTCTGTACACACAACGGCAGCTTGTAGCTGAGAAGTCCTGCAGGGAGGAGCCCCCTCTTGGATGACACAAAGCTCCCAAGTCTCCACGTCCTATTGGACCAGAAGCCCTTGTTCCTTCAGTGTACTTCCAAAGACTAAGGGAGACTTTTGGAGAGATGTGCCTGTAGCTGGAAGTTTTTCTGTGTCCTGCCTGGCCTGCGGTCAGGACAAATCTCTCATTCATAGTCCCACAAGTAAACACATAGAGGCTTATATTAATTATAACCATTAGCTCAGCCATTAGCTCAGATTTATTACTGACTAGCTCTTATACTTAAATTAACCCATAATTCTTATCTATGTTTATCCATGTGGCTTGATACCTTTTCTTAGTTTTGTCTTTACATCTTGCTTCCTCTGTGTCTGGTTAGTGACTCCTGACTCAGCCCTTCCTCTTCCCCAAATTCTCCTTGTCAGCTTGCCCCACCTATACCCCCTGCATTGCCAGATTTAAATGGCATCAATCATGGCCCTTCTGGTTCTTGGGTAAGCAAGCACATGGACAAGTGCTGGATGGGGCTGTTTCTTCAGGAAAAGCATCACACGCTACAGAAAAGCCAGATTTTAGCAAATGGACTTCAATCACTGTCTGAGTAGGGCCAGTGTCTGGATAGGGCAGTGATGGACACTGAGGGTGGCTGGCAAGCAGACAAATCAGGTTCCAGTTTTGCCTGTCCTTGGCTAACTCTCCAGCCTGAAGATGCTCAAGGCTAAATAAATCTTCTTAACTTGAAACAAACATAAATGTATACTGTAAATTTGTGGACGTTATGTCACCCAGATCCACCCAACCTCTAGATTAAGAGTTCATTGTAACTTTCATGGAGTTGTATGTGTGCACATGTTCATATGGGTTGCACATGTATGTGCAGGTACATGAGCGTGTGCTGCATGTTCACGTAGAAGCCAAAGGTAGACTCTGAGTGTCTTCTTAAAACCTTATTTTTTTGAGACAGGGTCTCTCACTGAATCAATTTGTCTAGACTGGCTGGCCAGCAGGCTCCAGGGAATCCTCCTGTCTCTGTCTCTCCGGTGGTTGGATAAGAGATGTGCGTTGCTGTGCGTGGGAAATACCTTTTTCCTTGGGTGTCAGGGACCTGAACTTGAATCCTCATGCTTACATAGGAAGCCATTTCCTGGCTGAGCCATCTCCACAGCATCCATGAGCATCATTTCGTCACGCCACTCTCAGAGGCCACCCTACTCTGTCCTCAGCCTTGTGGGCATAGTGGATGACATATTGGATACATGTATCCATCCATGCACAGCCTGGTGTGCTGTCAATGCTGCGGTTGGATGCTTATTTATATTATTGTTGCTCTCTAACCTTCCCCAAATCCTTATGATTGCACACAAGAACTGCTTCATGACCTACACTGCTGCTAATTTCCAGAGCAAGCTGCTGGAGAACTGTGTGTGCCACCTCAGAGTCTGTTTTCGTTCTGAAGAGATTTAGCTAAGGAGCCTCTCTCCCGTGCTTGCGTTCAGCCCTGGGCCAATCCGTCAAGACGCTCCACGGAGGGAACAAATTAGAACGGCCTTTGTAGGAGGCAGTATGAGCTCCCCTTCGTGTTGCTTCCAAACTACGTTGTGGCACAAACTGCTGAGAAATCTCTGCACGTCAGGTATTCTTCTTCTAATTGATAAGAAAGTGCTCGAAAATAGAACTGTCATCTGACAAATCCTGGAACTAATTGCCTTACGCCGAGCAGGCTGCTAAATGTGACTGACATGCTCCCCTCGACTCTGTGGTTCCCAAGGAAACGGGGTTAATACATTCATGCCGACACTTGCCTTGTCAATCCCAGTTCTCTGCAGCCCGCACAGAGTGTGGGGGGGGGGGGAGTGCTGAGAGCATCGTTTCATGCTTTCCCCCTCTGCCTGGAGTGCAAAAGTCTCAACCAGAGATTAAACAAATGTTCAGCCAACCATCAAAAATTAATCAGCATGCAAACATCTCCCACAGTCTAAAGGCTTGCCTGGCGATCTGCTGGCACCAAGACACAAGGTGCTCAGAGCCCAGGACCACGGCTTTAGCCCTTTGGTCACAGCGGCAAAAGTTTTCTCTGGGTGCATTTTGAGACTTAAAAATTCATCCACAGGTGTGACCAATTCTGTTGAAAAACTCTGAACTATGTCAGCCTACTGAAAACTATGGCTACTAAGATGAGCTCTTGGGTATGTTCCATGGACTTTGTTTACATTTTCGAGCAGCAGTGATAGCAACAACATCAACAAAGTCCTTGTCCTGGTTTCGTTTCTGCTATTGAGATAAAATACTCTGACAGAAAGCAGGGTTATGGGAGAAAGGGTTTGTTTTGGCTCACAGTTCCAGGGTAGAGCCCATCATTGTGGGGAAATCAAGGCAGGAACTTGAAGCAGCTGGTCACATCACAGTCAAGGGCAGAAGAAGAGGAATGAGTTCATGCTTACTGCTCAGTTCATCTTCCCTTCCCCTTCCAGTCTCCTCTCTTCCTCCCTCCCTCCCTCCCTCCCTTCCTTTTCTCATCTTCTCTTATAAAATCCAGGGCTCAAACCCTGGTGACAGTACCACTCACCTTCAGGCTGGGTTTTCCCACATCAACTACGGCAATCAGTACAATCCCCCACAGACCAACCTGATCTAGGCAATCCCTTACAGTAATCCTCTTCCCAGGCAATGCTGGGTTGTAGCTGGTAAGAATTTAAACTAACCATCATTATACTTCTGTGCAATTCAGTCTTCCCCAAGTTACAATTTCTGGCAACAAAAAGCCGAGGAAATCCCCATGAAACCGTTGGAGCTCTGATTGAATGCTGTCTGCTCCGCAACCCACGAGTCTGAGTGGCGGCAATGCCAGCCATTTTCTTTTTAAAACTCCCTCTCGGGGCTTGTATTGCTACCTTGTTTCAATAGTAGCAATCCATTTCATTCCTGTTCTGGTCTGAAGTCAACTGTTTCAGTCCCTGTCTGGTTGTCAGTCCACTGTCTCCTTGCTTGATTGTCGCTTGAGAAATCCCTTGTCAGATCATTGTAGTTCCTTGTATGTAATCTGCATTTGTTTCTTTCTCTCTCTGGACAATTCAAAGATGTTCATTTTTGGAATTCTGTAGCTTAAACTATACTCAAATGTGGATTTTTTTTTGTGGTATCCTGTTTGATCCAAGTTAGGTTTCTGGAAATGAGAAATTCTATAGTTTTCCAGTTATCTCTAAACATTCACAACTGTGATGTCATCAGGCTTTGCTTTTCTTGGTACCTCTTATCAGGGGCAGTTCTCAGTGTCTTCTACCCTCTCCTATTTTTGATCTCGATATTTTTCTCTTGTGCATTCTGGGTGATCTCTGTAGGTTTTTTTCTTCCTGTTTACAAAATCATTCTTACACTGAGTCTATTCTGCTGTTTAATCTGTTCGGGGAACATTGATCACACATTTTCATTTCCATGTTCCCAGCCTGGAGCTTTAAAAGGACCTTGGAATTTATGATAGAGGCATCTCTGCCATACTAATCAAATAATTCACTGAGCCCTGGATACTTCAGGATGGGGAGGGTTGGGCTTTCAGCCACTTGACCTCCATGGAGAAGATGGGCCTGGGAATTAAGTTTAGTCACATGACTAATAATTACCAATCATGCATGCATACTGAACTCCAGTAAAAACTCTAGGCACTGGACTTGGCTGAGCTCTCTTCTGCAGACCCCTTTACCTTTCCCTTCCAGCCCATCTCCAATCCTATGTGTCAGATGCTGAAGCCTAGAAACACTTTCTACCAAGGACGCCCAGTGACCGTACTAGGAGAGGACTAAGGCAGGAGATTTTCACTGTCCTTCCTGTCCTCCATTACAGTCTCTCCAGTCTCACCCCCATCTTTTTAGCAACCTACTCACACATTCCCCTCCATTCGCTGGAGGTTCCACCACTTGGTACAGACCCAGGGTCCCTCTGGCCTTTCATCCTTGTCTCTCTAGACATGTTCATTGTCCTACTACAGCCTACTTGCAGGAGACCCTCTTCCCACCCCTACTCTCTGGGAACCCTGCTTCTTGGAGTGAACCTAATTCCCTTAGATCTTTCCCACCCTCCCCCCAGCCTTTTCTCCAAGCGCATCTCCATTCTTATCTACAGCTCACCATCCTGCAGACACATCTCTTACCAGGCAACCTTCAACCACCACATTTTCCTAAGATCCAGAGAGGTCAACAGCAACCAAAGAATGAAACGTCCAACCAACAAAGACAAAAACCTAGAACCATCTCAGCCACCATAACTCCAGATGCCTAGACACCAACACAAAACCACAACATTAACAGCCAAGACAATATGCCTCCACCAGAACCCACTATCCCTACTAGAGTAGACCCTGAGAAATGTAATATATCTGAAGCTCAAGACAATGACTTCAAAATAACAATTATGTATATGTTCAAGGACCTTAAAGGTGTTATGAATAAATTCTTTGATGAAGTCTGTGAAAACATAAACCAGTGAATAAAATAATGAAAACAATTCAAGACATGACAGTAGAATTTAACAAAGAAGTGAAATCATTAAAGAAAATACAAACTGAAATAAAACTGGAAATGAAAAATTTAGGAAGCCAAACAAAAACTTAAGGGGTAAGCCTCACCAACAGATTGCAAGACATGGAAGAGAGCATCTCAGATGATGAAGGCAAAGTAGAAGAAACAGATACATCAGTTCAAGACAATGTGAAATAAAAAAGTAGGCATTCAGGAAATCTGGAACACTATGAAAAGACCATCTCCAAAATAATAGGAATAGAGAAGGAGACGAAACCCAGGTAAAAGACACAGAAAATATTTTTGACAAAATCTTAGAAGAATATTTTGCCAACCTAAATACGGAGGTGTCTATCAAGGTACAAAAAGCATACAGAACACCTAATAGATTATACCAGAAAAGAAATTACCCACATCACATACTATTCAAAAGACTAAACATATAGAACAAAGAAAGAACATTAAAAGCTGCAAGGAAAAAGACTAAGTAACACATGAAGGCAGGCCTATTAGAATAACGCTTGACTTCTCAGTGGAGACTCTGGAAGTCAGAAGGGCTGATACAGATGTTCTGTGAACTGAGAGACTACAGATGCTGGCCCAGACTATCATACCCAGCAAAACTATCAATCACAATCTACAGAGAAAGAAAAATGTTTCACAACAAAGCCAAATGGATCAAGGACCCAAACATAAGACCAGATACCTTGAATCTGATAGAAGAGAAAGTGGGGAATAGACTTGAATATATGGGCACAGGAAAAAGACTTTCTGAACAGGATGTTGATAGACAAGCACAAAGAACAACACTTAATAAACAGGACTCATGAAACTGAAAACATTCTATGGCAAAGGATACCACCATTGAGACAAACTGGCAGACTACAGAACAGAAAAAAATTTTTTTTAACCAATTATACATCTAACAGAAGGTTAGTACTTTAAATATATAAAAAAAATTTAAAAACAAACAAATAAACAAAAAGCAACATCAAGGAAACAACCCAATTTAAAGAATGGAGTATAGAACTGAGCAGAGAATTCTCAAAATATGAAACACATATAGCTAAGAAACACTTAAAGAAATGTTCAACATTTCTTAGTCACTGAGGAAATGCAAATTAAAACCACTTTGCGATTTAATTTTACACTAGTCATAATAGCCAAGATCAATAAAACAAATGGCAGCTTATACTTTTGAGGATGTGGGGGAAGAGGAACACTTCTCCATTGCTGGTGGGAGTGCAAATTGGTACAGCCACTAGGGAAGCTGGGAATAGATCTACCTCATGATCTAGCTCTACCACTTCCTGGCGTATAACCAAAAGATACGCCGTCCTACTCCACAGATACTTTCTATGTCATGTTCACTGCTGCCCTGTTCACAGTAGCTGGGAAATGAAAACAATCTAAATGTCCTTCAGTTAATGAACAGACAATGAAAATGTGGTAAAGATACACCACAGAATACTCTTCCGTTATAAAGAAAAATGAAATTATGAACTTACAGGTAAGTGGATGGAACTAGAAAAGGTCATATTGAGTAAGATAACCAAGACCTGGACAGACAAATGACATGCTCTCTCTCTCACTGGAGGCTTCCAGCTCCAAATAGTCAGATGTGAGTACACAACCTGGAGTAACTAAGAAACTAGGAAAGTAAAGTGGGACCATTGTCAGGATAGGGAATGTTGGGGATCAATCACTCAAGAGGGGAATAGCAGACTACAGTGATCTGACCAGGGAAATGGGAAAGGGGTCTCTTTAGGGAGGAGAGATGGAGGCAATTACAGAAGAAGGAGGGATGAGGGTAAAATAAGAATAAGAAAGTCTGAAAAAAAAACAACAACAAGGAACCATACTGTTAACTATTTGCCTTTTTAAAAAAGCAAGCTTATAATAAATGTCATTCTGTGTATAAATACACACATATAGTTTCAGTGAACTTTTCTCATCTGGGTTCATGATTCTCCCTCGAAGAACCAAAGACTAGCTAGCAAAACGCTAACACCAGACATGAGAAGCCTTCTATTGAGTTGTTGGCCAGGGCTGTCCAAGAGACTCCCAAAACATACAGCCTATTGCTGTTGCCCTTGGCTGCCTCCCAGAGGCAGAAGGTAAGTCCCTATTGCTGAATATACCATGCACTTCAGAAACAGGGCTCAGAGACTCCTGTGCTGGAACTGACCTTAATCCACCCCCAGCACGCCCCCCCCCCCCCCCCCCCCCCCCGCCCCCGCCCTGAGGACTAGCTTTCATGGAATTAGAAGGCACCATGCACGTTTCTAAAAGAGGGAAGCAACCAAGAGTCCTACCTTGATATGACACCTGTGGGTCACATCATAGACCAGCATGTATAATAACCCAAAGGGCACAGTAGTGTCACACATGCCTTGGTGGTAACCAACAACTCTCTAATTGAACTTAACTGTGGTGATATTTTATTTGTGCAACCCAATAAAGTTTATCTGAGGATCAGAGGACAAAGCCAGCCACTATATTAAACACAGAAGTCAGGCAATGATAGCACATGCCTTTAATCCCATCATTCGGGAGGCAGGGATCTGTCTGGATCTCTGTGAGTTCAAGGCCACACTGGGAACAGAGCCAGGCGTGGTGGCACACGCCTTAAATTCCAACACTAGTTAACCATAGAGGTCTGGAGGTCTGTACAGACAGACAGGAAGTGACAGAGCTGGGCAGAAAGAGGAACTGATGTAGCTGGACAGAGAGAGTAAATGAGATAGCAGAACAGAAATGCATACAAATGGGTAGACAGGAAGTAGGTCTGTTTTGGAAGTTGGGGGTAAAGTGAAGTTGGCTTGTGGCTTTTCCTATTCCTCTGATCTCTCAGGTTTTAACCCTGACATCTGGCTCCAGGTTTTTTATTTAATAAGACTGTTTAACAACTCGTTTACACTTAACAATTAGGATCCCTGCTTCACAAGAATATCTTGTATGGGAAACCTAGCTAACTGCTTAGTTGTCAGTGAAGTCACAGTTATTGGAGGAGAATCTACAAGTACTGCTTTACTAAACCAGAATCATCCCTAACAACAGTCTGTAAACCCTTGGTTCTTATACTCACATAGAAGTATAATTCTCATCCCTCATCAAAAAACAAAACAAAACAAAAAAAAACTTCTCTTTGCAACAGATGGAGAGCACTACAGAAAGCCACAACCATCAAAACACAGAGTTGTGGAGTCCAGTCCCAAAGGACACATCTACAAAACACTTCTGTATCTAAGGCCCAGGGAACATTGCGGAAGATAAGATTGAAAGATTGTAAGAGCCAGTGAGCCAGGGAGGTTGCTTTGAGATTGTGTTTCCTAGTAATATCAGAAGTCACACCCATAAAGTCTCACCAACCTGGCTGTGCAAATGTGAGCTGAACAAGGATAACATCAGCGGACATGCCCAAGTGGATGGGGAAAAGCCATGAAGCCTCAACTCTACAAGGAAAACTATAGACAAGGAGGGAAGCTGAGAGCAGGAAAGGAGGTCTTCCCAGGAGAGAGTACACCAAGTAGTTGTCCAGTGCCAAATGGTCATCCCTGAAAACATTCTGTAACTGGAGTTTTCCTGTGTCCACCCGGCTCCTGCAGCCGCTCAGATCCAAGTAAACACACAGAGACTTATATTACTTATAAACTGTATGGTCGTGGCAGGCTTCTTGCTATCTAGTTCTTATATCTTAAATTAACCCCTTCCTATAAATCTATACCTTGCCATGTGGCTCGTGGCTAACCGGTATCTTTACATCTTATTTCTCATGGCGGCGGCAGCTGGTAGCGTCTCCTGACTCAGCCTTCCACTTCCCAGAATTCTCCTCTCTCCTTATCCCGCCTATGCTATACTTCCTGCCTGACTACTGGTCAATCAGCATTTTATTTATCAGATCAGAGCAACATATTCACAGCATACAGAAAGACATCCCCAGCACATTCATACAAGTAACATTACATGGAGCAGATTATATTTAGGAATATATACATACATATAGATACATATATGTGTGTATATATATATGAATGCAATAATAATTAATGAAAGAAGAGGCCATGATTTGAAAGAGAGTGGGGAGGCATTACGGGGAGGTTTGGAAGGAGAAAGCAAGGAAGAAATGTAATTATATTGTAGTTTCAAAAATTAAAAAAAAAAATCTAGACACTGAGAGGTTCAGAGTAAATTCCTGAGAGCACACATAAAATACTGGGAACGTGATGTGCCCTGATGTCACACAGAGAGTGCATAGATGCTCTGTGCTCCACAGCACTAAGCCTGTGACTTCCTATGTGGCTGGCTCTCCGTGTTGTGTCCTTTATAATGAAACTCGAATCTGAAGCAGTTTCCCCCCGAATCCTCTGAGTTGTTCGAGGAAATTATAAAATCTGAAAGGTTTGTGGGAACCTCTGAATTTTTGGAGTGGTTTGGAAATGTGGGTGACCCTGCCCACCTCCCCAGTTGCCGCTGAGTCAGAAGGAGCAATAGTCGTATTAGGAAGGGCGCCCTGTAGCGTGTGGGATCTGTCCCCCTGAGAAGTTACAGTCAGGGGTACATGTATGATACACTCGGTCTGGGTTGAAGGAGAATAGAGTTCTGCTGCAGTTTGTGTGTGAAATGTCATCCATGGTATATGTGTTTGGACACAGATGACACTGTTTAGGAAAGTTCTAGAACCTTTAGTTGGTGGAAACTTGCTGGAGGAAGTGTGTCACTGGAGGTGAGCTTTGAGGCTTTGTAGCCTGGGGCGACTTTCTGTTCACTCTCTCCTTCCTGAGTGTGGATGAATTGGGACCAGTCGGCCTCCTATTCCTGCCGGAATGCCTTTCCTGCCTGATGCCGTGTCTTCCCTACCATGATGGACTATATCCCTCTGGAACTGTAAACCAAAATCAACCCATTCTCCATTAAGTGGCTTTAGCCGGAGCGTTTTATTTTGTTTATCATTTTAGCAATAGGAAAAAAAACTAGGACACCAGCTTTCCTTTCATAATGTATGAGACTAAAAAAACTAAAATTAAAATCTCTCTGTACCTCAGGTTTCTTGAGAACGTTGTTAGCAATGCCTTAATTCATGAAGTGTATTAAAAACAAACTAGCTACACAGCATTTGACACCGTAACCGCTTTAACCAGGTGAGCGCTAGAAATGTCTGCTCACACATTATCCCATCCTGAGAGCCTGTGAGCCTCCACCTCTCTCTGAAAGGAAACACTCTCTCTTGTTCCCTACCACTTTCTCTTCTTTCAGCACCAACCACATCTACTGTTCAGCAATTCCTGAGTGAAACCTTTGTCACCAGTCACCCCGCAGAGTCACTGGCCTTTATTACCTACAGTCCTGCTGTTTGGGCCAATGTAGGCTGGGTTCAGTGGAATGATTCTGCTCTGACTTCAGCTCTACTGGACTCATTTCTAGACTGTGTGTTGCGTCCAAGTTGGACCCATGGGTGTTTTATTAGTCCGGGACTGGACTGCTGGGGCATATTTTCATGGCAGAGCCAGAAGGACATATTGCAAGCCTCCCTCAAATCACAGTCTTCCATATTCCATAGGCTGAGGGGAATGATATGGCTAAGGTCCAGCAACGAGAGGCAGGGAAATGTACTCTGCTTGTACTGGAGGAATGAATGGCAGGTCTCCTGGCAAAGCATGATGAGAAACTCTAAAGGCTCAGAATATGAGGAAATAGGAGCGGTGTATATTCCACTGGACAGCCATATTTCCATGTGTTTTTATGCAGAGTAGGTTTCCAGCCACTGCCGTGTAAACTCCAGGAGAATAGGGACGTTAGTCATTCATACACAGTTTTGTCCTTGCTGTCTACAGGACAGCCTTCATCGGGCATCCGTTGACTGAGTGAACAAAGGAGCCCAGTAAGAACACTAGCAACTGTAATCCAGATCGAAGAGCTTCGTTGTGCAGCTTCTAATAAGTTGTGAGCTGTGGCGGGGAGGAAGGTAAGGCCAGAAGAGGTCAAGTGGGACTCCCTCGATGACACTAGGAAGCCACAGTGAAGGTGAGAGAGCTACAACATGGTGACCTCACAGCCCATGGCCTCAGAAACCATTGATTGTGAAGGAAAGCGCTAGATTCTTGCCGACTTTACTAAAGCTGAGCAACAACAGAATTAACCAGCCTCAGTTTGATATGCAGAATTTTGTACCTGGGAATCGGAAATATTGAGGCAAGCCCACTTTTAAATAGACTTTCTTTGGCTTCCTCATGAATGGAAAGAACCCTAAAAATACAAATTCTCTGCAATTTAGCAAATGGAGGGACAATGAAAAGTCTAATAATAAACTTGAGACAGACTAAATACTACCTAATTAGCACACTTGAGCCAAAGGCAGAAGAAAAACATGTAATTAAGTCTGAATAGTTTAGGAAGAAATAAAAATGGTGCAATAATAGCTAAATCAACCAGAAAGAAAAAGGTTATAAAAGGAAATCTCCAGTTGACTTCTTCAGTAGGAAGATATGGAACCAAACAGAAAACGCTGGAAGGAAAGGAGGGGACACACAGTGTAGAGACGGAAACATGAAGATGATGTGCCAGTTGCTTCTTCAGGAAGACTGTAGAGGACTTATCCTATAGTAGGTTAAAACCAAAGAAATAAAAATCCAGCCCCACACATTCATCCACTTCTTCCTAAGCACACTGCTGGAGGGGAGGAACCTTTTTGATGTATGACTAAGGTGAGAGAGACTTGGCTTGTATGGCTGGCCTGCTTATTACCTGTGGAGGGGACCTTGTCAAGTCCAAAGTAGAGGTCAAGTCTATGGCTTTTGTGTTAAATGGGATGCAGGACTGTCTGTAGTTTTGCAAAGATGGTGGCCACCGCAGTGTCCTATCCTCATGGTAAATCCTGGTCTTGGCCTGCAATTCCAAGCTATAGTTTCTCTCTAAGTCTTTCTTTTAAATTTAGCATCAGACTCAAGTTAGGTTCAAGCACACCCTGATCTAAGAACACTCGTGTGTCAATTGGCAAAGATGGAGATGTATTCTGAGACATGTGTCACTCGGCAATTTCATGGCTGTGTGAGAACTGTAGGGCACCCAGGTCTAGGTGGGTCAGGTGGCCACTCCATCGAAATACTTGGTGTGACCAACAAATGCTGTAGAAACAATGTGTGTGAGGCTGAGGCCAGTATACCATGGCATATTATTTGACAGTGAATGTCTTTGATAAGGAAGGGTTTAAATAAAATAAATCTAAACTAATGATAAAAAGAGTAACTCATGAACTAGCAACAAGGTTGGTCATTAACTTTATTATAATGGCTAACCTTGGTTGTCAACTAGACTGCTTCTGGAATCAACTAAAACACAAGCTGTTGGCACTTCTGTGAAGGATTCTCTTGATCATTTTTATTTGAAGTTGGAAGACCCACTCTAAATCTGGGTGGCCGCTTCTAGTGGCAGCCCACATAAAAGACCATAGAAGGACATTTTGTTTTTGCCTGATTGTCCCCTCTCTCGCTGGCAGGTTCATCTCTCCTGTTGCTGACACGTTCCTCTACCAATATTACAAACAGATTTTTCGAATTCCAACAGAGATTGAAGCAACTCTCCAGGAATCCTCCAAGCCTCCAGTGTCAAATGGGGTTTGTTGAGACACCCATCCTCACAGATCGAAGACCTGCCAAGATTGTCAACCTCTCCAGTGTGAGACAGCAATTGGTGGACCAGGACCTCAATCCATAAGCCAATCTGATAAGTCCTCATTTAATGTATGTATATTTATTCACTCTATTCTGTTCCTTTAGAAAACTCCAACTAACACAATTATCAAGTATGAAGTACGATATATGACTGTGTTACGGGCTCTGTTGTTAACACACTGGTAATTCAGTAGGTTTATTTTCAGAGTCCCACACTCACACAAGGGATGTGTTGAGCTGGGCTGTGATGACAGTTACACCACCATACAACAGGAATTCTTCATCTCCCTGGTATGCAGTCCAGTGGCATCTGAAAACTCATTATGTGGCATACAATTATAACCTTAGCTATAAAATCATTTAATTACACAGAAATATAGATGCTAGTGTGAGCTACTTACACTTATAGAACTCATACATGAAGGAAACTCAACAAAAATACAAGTACAACGGAGAGGAATTTTCTCATTCCTGAGATGTTTTACCATGACTGTGAAGGAAGGCTGGGAAGAGATGGGCAAGGATGCAGTGGCTTCTTGGATAAACATCTTGATCTCTTGGCCATGGCTGAAGCTGTGCTTGGGAAGGCAGAGAAGGAGCTCCTCTTGAGGGGCTGAGTCCCTTAGGCTGCAAACTACCCCCAGGCAAAAGATCTCTGCCCCTAAAGTTTGATGTACACCAGGAGCCTGTGTGGCAGACTGGAGCAAAGTCTGCATTGAGGCAAAATTTATGAATGTGTCCCACCTGCAAATTCTCCCTGGTCCCTAAGCTTCCCTCAGATAGCCAGCTTCCCAGAACAGATCAGCACATAACAGAAAGTTGAGCAACTCCTGAACATCAGCATCCACAGGAACATATGTCTTTGCTACCAGAGTTAAGTTGCTATGGGCGCCCAGCAAGGAAGGAGAGAGACCTCCAGAGTCCTGGAGTTAAGCACCTGTAGGAGGTAAATGCTTTTCCAGAGCCATTTCAAGAACCAGAGATAAGAAATACTTCTTCTGGTCCCTGGGAACTTTGGCTCTTATTTTCTGAAAAAATTGGAAACACTACCCTTTCCCCATCTCAGTCCCTCACATGATTTCTATGGAAAGATATCCTGGGGAAAGAACAGTGTTGGCTGCAGAGTCAGTGAAGCCTGGGCTGGAGGCTTGAGGTAGGCATGGAATTCTCTTCTAACCCTGGCCTGACTCAGGATCTGCAGAAATGATTTACCTTCCATGGCTGAAAGAAGAACTGTGTGTGTGTGTGTGTGTGTGTGTGTGTGTGTGTGTGCGCGCGCACAGAAGTTCTTGTAGCCACCCAGCGCCTCCTGCAGAGGCCCACAAGGATTTCCTACTGAGATCTGAGCTTGCTTTACCCAGCAGAGCTGCATTAGAGGATTGCTTGACCATGTGCATGGTTTCTAGGTGATTGGAAGGGTTTACACTTGGCTGAGCTAGGGGGAGGTCTTTTGCTCTACCTATAGGCTTTCCTATAAATAGCCCTTTAAAAGAGCCAGGAGGGGCCAGTGGATAAGGATTCAGGCCCTCCCGAGCTACCCTGTGTTTCTGTCTCTCTCCCCTCTATCCTTCTATCTAAATCTCTTATCCCTCTCTCCTCAAGAGTACCCTGTGGTAAAATGTGGGAACCGGTCTCCCAGTTGGTCTCCCACAGCCTCCTCAGCAGGGGCCTGTACCACAGTCCCTCTACCACCCACCCCGCCCCTTTCATCTCCGGTAAATGTGGTCACAATCGGCTACACCTTTTAGTACTTGCCATTACTCAAAACAAACATGGGCAGCGCAGTCTCTTTCCCACTTGCATTGCCCCATTTTCCATCCTTCTCTGCAGCCACAGGGCCACCGTAGTTCCTAGAACAGTGCCGTGCTTCTACCCAGGGCCTTTGCACTCTTGTCCCCCCCCCCCCCAATGGAAATCTGGGAGTTGGACTCACACCATTTACAGCTGTGTTCAAACGCCCTCTCCATCGTGTTGTACTTAATGCAGTTCTCCCAGGCTCTTTCTAAAACCCATATCTATCTTATTCTACTTCAGGGCACATCCTCCACTTGTCATTTTTGATAAAGTTGTATGGTTTTTTTTCTAGGTATTCTCTATCTCTCCATAAGCATGGTGAGGGAAGGACCCTGGACCTACAGTATCCCTCATCTCATCCCTTAGAATAGGGAATAATACATCTGTTTCTACTATTCTGGGGCTGCTGCAATGGTCTCACTGACCTGTACAGCATGGTCCTTGTGCTGAGCAATAAGCAACACTGGAGTTGTCCTAGTCTGTCCAAGCCCACTCTGCAACATTCATATGAGGAAATCAACTATGCATCATTCCAAACATGTCTCATCACCTCGTAGCCACGATTTCCTGACATCCTAAACGGATGGGAGCTTCTTGGGGGAACACAACAGAAACTCTTCCCTAAGTTACGTGACAGATGCTCATGGGAATATGTTGATTCAGGCACAGAAATACCGTCATTGTGGCACATGCTCGTGTTCATCCAGTGACAACAGTGGGGACCAGAGCCATCCTTTGCCGAGGCCTCAGAATGCTCCAGGCACTGAGAATAGAATTTTCCCCTATACAAAGGAGCCTGCAGTTTCTCAGGCAAAGACCCACTAAACCTAAGGGATGCCCAGGGACCTACCATGAGGGGCAAGGCTCGGGACTGCACAGGTGTGGACAGGGGAATGAAGCAAGCCACTTCAGCTTGGACCTATGGGACTCCCCAGGAAGCTGTCAGTATGAGACTAGCTGATAGATTTCTGACTTAGAGATTTTCTCTGAATTCGGTGCAGACAGAACAAAGGTATATATTTCCTTCTCTCTGCTAAAAGACCCAGTACAGGGCAGAGGCGTGGGTGGGCAGGTGGCTGGCTGTCGAGGGACCTGGGGGCTTCCTCACTCACCCACCCATCCCCAAAGAGGACATCCAGACATCAGCTCTAAATATCAGCTTGTTGTAATGATGCCTCCAGTCCAAATCAGTCCCTAACATGCCAGGACCCCAACATACATTCTCCTCTGGAGCCAGATCCCATCTCAATACTTCCAGCTTGTTCAATGCTGACTACTTGGTTCTCAATCCCCTCCCTGCCCCAGAAGACACAAAGCACTCACAAGAGCAAGGATAGATGGCCATGCTGTCCCACTGGCCACTATGACAATCCATTCTGTCTCTTGTCACAGGCCAGCATGTCTCCTACCTCCTCTGACCCTGTCAGTGAGGTCTCCACATGCGCTCAGAAACATATTCTCCCTTCTCGTGTTCACAAACCTCCAGTTGCCTCTTGCCTGGGTACCAACTGAACTCGGAGCTTCCTTAGGTTAGCCCACAGTCCTCCAGAGCAATCCAGGTACTACTCCAAACCCAAGCTTCATCAGCCAGCTCGACACAGGTCTTCCAATCCCAGAAAAGCAAAGCAAAGATGTCCCTGTGACTTCTCGGGACAAATCAACACCCTGCACAGCCCTGGGACCCCTACCTGATCAGTTTTGTCTTCTACTACCAACCCCCTCCTCCACTGGTGTGCTTCTTACTGCCCTCAAATACACCAGGGTCCTTCCTCTTTCCCTCAACAAACTCTGTTGGCATCTGCCCTTGTACTAACAACTGCCCTTGTCTAGAAAACTTTCACCCTCAGAGAAAAATCATTATGGTGGCATCTTAGGCCTTTGTTAAAAATTCTAACTCTTTAGAGATTATGTCCCTGATCACATCTCTCTGTGTGTTTGAAAAACAAACAAACAAACAAACAAACAAACAAAAACAATCAAGGGGTCTAGAGAGTGGTTAAGGTCAGTATATTCTTGTCCCAGAGGACCTGAATTCAGTTCCCAGCACCCACGTCAGGCAGCTCACAATCACCTGTGACTCCAGCCTCAGGGACTGTCTCCAAGAGCCCCTGCAATCATGTGCATATGCCACATACAGGCACACCAACACACATACACATAAATAAAAATAATAAAAAAATAAACTTTTAAGACAAGCAAGCAAACAAGACAAAACAACCACCAAACGCTTCCTTACATCATTTAAAATACTAATGTTTTACTTGCTTGTTGTTTTACTTTTAGGCTTCATGAAAACAGAGGCATCCTCTATGGGGTTAATGCTTTATCTCTGTGGTTGGTAATGGTGTTTGGCTCACACTGGGTGTCTAATAAATGTATATGGAATAAATGGATGGATGTAGAAATAGCCTTCAAAGATTCTCAGGACCATTAGGCCAAGGGGATGAATGATTCAAGTCAAAGAACCAAAGAGACAGCTGAGAAAATGCCGAACATCATAATGCACAGAGCAGCGATTCTTCACGGGAACCCTACGAGCACCATCAGGAGGTCGGAAATGAATGTTGTTCGGTCTGCAGTAGGCATCACAGTGGCCCCTGAGCATGCCTGTCCCGGCCCACGGGTCATGTAGTTAAGTTAGACTGCATGGTGTGATGGCTAATCTTATCAGCTTGACAAGGTCTAGAACCACCTAAGAGACAAGCCTCCAGCCATACCCAGGAGGGGACTGTCTAGATTAAGTCACCCTCTGGCCAGGATGGAGTTAATTGAGGTGCTGAAGACTAACCCAAAAGGCTGTGTCACAAGGCCCTGGGCTTGGGTCCTGGACCACAGTAAAAGAAAAACACCTAGCTGAGCTGGACCCTTCATCTCCTGCTTCCTAACTATGGCCATGGCCAGCTGCTTCAAGCTTCTGCCAACATGATTTATTTGTCATGATGGATCTGGAGCTGTATACAAATAAACCCTCTCTCCCTGAAGTTGCTTATGCCAGTGTGTTTTATCACATCAATGAGACAAGTAACAGAGACACATGGTGAGGGAGAATTACAGTTGCAATGAATTCAAGGTTGCTGATTAGAGAATTTTTAAATAGGGATTTTTTTCTTTCCTGGCTGGGCAGGCTCAGCCTTATTCCAAGGGCCTGGATGGCCCAAGGGAGAAGGAAGAGCCATTCAGAGAGCAATGTGTCTAAAAAGAGATCCAACTAGCCATTACTGGCTGTGGAAATGGAAGAAGATGCAAGGAGAGGTCCTCCCAGAAACTCTAGAGAGAAGACAGCCTGCTGGCAACCCCATCCTAGCCCAGTGGACCAGGATGGACTTCTGACTTGGAGAAGAACAAGAGAGATAAAAAGCAGGTTCTTCCCAGAAATCCAGAGGAAATGCCGCCCAGCTACTGGTTTCCAGAGATGTAAGGCAATAAATACATTTGTGTTCCTAACCCGCTGGATTTGCACATGTGCCGTAGCAGCAATATGAAACTGGCATGTGGCAGCATAGCCTTCTGTCTGGCTTTTAGTAGTAACTAAAATCCTAGAATGCAACATCCTATCCTTGTTTATGTATCTGTCATCAGGTACTCAAATCGAAGAGGTAACTGCTGGTAACTGGATAGTATGGCCTTTGCATAGTGAGCGTGTTTAACAGCTCCTGTAGTTAATACTATACTCTGTATACTAGAGAGGCCTCATCAGGCACCCAGAGCTCTTGGAATGAATATCTAACTTCTGAATTAAACACCTCAACTCTTTTGCACATTACAAAACCCTTTAGCCGAAAAGAATACAGCTGATAAAATAATTGTAATAAAATAATCTCAGAAGCATAAATCCCAATGCAGTAATATAAGATGAAAAGTCACAGCAATGTAACACCTTCCCAAGTTACTAATCTCACAGTAATAGCCTCCAGCAAGAATGAACTAGGTTAAATCCTAGACAAAGAATCCCCCCAAAGTGATTATAAGCATGCTTAAAGAAGTAAAAGAAGAAAAGAAACACATGAATGATTCCAAGAGAACAAACACATACAAACCAGATGTATGAAATAAAAAAAATGATGCAATATATGTAAGAAGGTTTCCATAAACCGCTAGAGATACCAAAGAAAACCCAAATTGAAATAGATAAACAGACAAACAAATAAAAATTTCCCTGGACAGCCTCACCACTAGAATGGGTCAAGGAAATCACAGAATATCTAAGCTTGAAGGCAAGGTGAAGGGATCAGAACATTCCAGCAAAGACAAATATCAATTTACAATATATAAGAAAGACTTGTCATTACATTCCATACACCATTACATGCAAATCTAAGAATCATGGGCACAAGAGGGAAAGCATGGAAAATATTTTCAACAAAATAATAGAATTTTCCCAAGATTAGAGACAGACATACCAATCAAGAGTCATTTAGAATACCAGGCAAGACCAGAAAAGAACTTTCCCTCATCATCATTCAGCAAGAGGACATTACAATTCTAAACACATATGTGCCAAACACAAGTGCACCCAATTTTATGAAACAAATACTCTGGCATGTAAAGTCATAAATTATCCCTAGTACTAGAGTAACAGGTGACTTCAATACTCCACTCTTAAGTCTACTGACTCCACCAGTAGATAGATCATCCCAATTTAAAAAAAAAAAACAGAAAAACATCTGAGTTAAATGGCATCAGAGGCAGTAGCCATGGTCATGCACCTTCACACGCCTACCCGTTTTTCTAAATTATCAGAAAAGCATAACTTTTTTCCCCTTTTCTTTTTACATTTATCTTCCAAGCATGCTTTCTCAAACACTTTGGGCTTCCCAAACATTTTGGGTTTCCTTTCTGTTTATGTAACACTCCCTTCCCCGCATGTGAACGTTTGCCCACCATGTGTCTGATTTCTGTGGGGGTTAAAATGACATGGTTTTTAAACCCTTTCTTCTCTGTTCTTCTCCTCTAGGCAGCTGCTGACATTAACAGTTTGGCTTCCCTGGGTAGAGGGTAGCCAAATTCTAATACATTTTTAAAATTTTACTAGAAACATTTAAATTCTAATAAGATTGTCCTCAAGCTTTGAACACAATGTCATCATAGATCAAACGAGGTTAACAGACATCTATGGAACATTCCATTCAGACACTGCAGAATACACACCTCAGCAGCTCATGGAACTTTCTCAAGATATGACACAAAGTAAGTCTTAACAAATATAAGAAAACTAGAATACTCCCATGTATTCTCTCTGATCACGATAGACTGACTGCAAATAAATAGCAAGAGAAACCCCAGAACACACATGAACTCATGGTGATTAAACAACACACCACTGAATGGTCAATGGATCATTGAAGAAATCAAGAAGGAAATTTTTTAATTTTTAGAATTCAGTGCAAATAAAAAGAGAACATATCAAAACAGTAGATTATGATGAAATCAGTTCTAAGAGAGAAATTTGTAGATGCAAATACTTGCATATAAGTGCCAGAGCTATCAAGCAGAAAATTTAATGATATACTTTAGAGCCCCAGAAAAAGAATAAAAGTCAAATCCAAAACCATAAGATGAAAAGAAAGTAATAAGACCATGGTAGAAATTAGTGAAATTTAAATAAGAAATACAAAGAATCCGGAAAATAAATAATTGGTTCTTTGATGAAATAAACAAGATCTACAAACTTTAGCCAAAAAAAAAAAAAAGGAGAGAGGGTAGGAGATGACCTAAATTAACAAAACTAGAGAAGAAAAGGGAGCCAGATACTGATAAAATTCCAAAAACCATTTGAACATATCTTAAAACACATATATTACACTAGATTGGTAAATCTAAATAATTGTATCAGATACATGTGACTTAGCAAAATTAAACCAAGATGAGATAAATAATTTGAACACATGTATAACATTCAGGGGAACTGAATCAACAATTACAAGAAAATCATCCAACTAGAAGAAGGCCTAGAGAAAAGTATAAACTAATTGCCCTAATGACCACAGGTGTAAATTTCTCAAAAGTGGGGAGGGGCAAAATTCAGGAACATTACAGACAGATTGCTCCCCACTAGCAAGTTGGCCTTATTCCAGAGAAGCAAGGATGGTTCAACATATACAGAGTAATAAATGCAGATATCATATAAATGGATGCAAGGACAGAAATCACATGATCTTCTCAAGAGATAGAGAAAAGAAAAGGCTTTTGACAAAACATTCCTTAATGATTACACACACACAAAACCACAGAGGCACGCATACACACACACACACACACACACACACACACACACACACACACACACACACACTGAAGAAACTAGGAATAGAGAGAATGTATGCAGTATTACACCAAGTGGTGAAAGACCATTCCCACTAAAGTCAAGAGCAAGTCGGGGTGTTCACTTTCTCAACTGTTACCGTAGTACTTAAAGTCTTAGCTCAATAAGACAAGATAAGCAAAAAAGAGATATAAATGGAATAGAAGGAGTCAAAGTATCTCTATTTGCAGATGGTAGGATTCTATACAAAAGCAAGCCTTAAAAGTCTACTAGAAAATTCTTAGTGCTTATAAATACTTTAAGTAAATGGTGGGATGCAATATTGACACACAGAAGTTAGTAGGCGTCCTATACACCAGTAACCAACATGCTGAGAAAGGAGGCAGAGAAACAATCTTGTTCACATTTGCCTCAAAAGAAAGTACCTTGAAATAAACCTAAGGAAATAAAAAACCCTATAAATGAAAGCTTCAAAAACATAAGAAAAAAGAAATTGAGGAAGATCTCCAAAGATGGAAAGATCTCCCATGCTCATGGGTTGGAAAGGTCACTGTGAAAATGGCCGTCTCACCATCTACAGATGCAGTGTAATCCCTATAAAAATTCCAGTGACATTTTTCACAGAAATAGAAAAAAATCTTAAATTCTTTTGTAAGTACAAAAAAGCCAAACCAAAAACAAAACAAAACAAAAAACCCTGAATAGCCAAAGCAATCTTGATCAAAAATAATGCTCAACAACATGTCACCGTAACAGACTTAAGCTGCACTACAGAGTCATAGTAACAAAAGTAGTGTGTGCTGGCCTGAAAACTGTCACATGGGTAAATGGAACAGGGAACCCAGATATAAACATACACAACTACAACCCTCTGATTATTGATATCGATGCCAAAAATATACACAGGAGAGAATAACCTTTTTTAAAATGGTGCTAGAAAAACTGGATATCCACACATATAAGAATTAGATTAGATCCCCATCTCTCATGCACACAAAAATCAACTTCAAATGGATTGAAGACTTTCATGGAAGGCCTAAAACTACAACCTGTAGAGGGAAAAGTAAGGAAAGTACTTGAAGACACAGAACAGGCTAAGTCTATAAAGATTCCAGTGCTCAGAAAATGGGGCTGTCAATTGACAAAGGAGCTTCATGAAATCAAAATGCTTTTAAGGGACAACAAGGAGCTGAATGAGTGAAGAGATCACCCACATTATGGGAGAAAGTCTTCATTAGCTAGACATCTAACAGGAGACTAATATCTGTAACACACAAGGAACTAAAAAAAATTAAATGTCAAGAAAACAAAATAAAGAGTTCTAAGAAATAACTTTAAAATGTTTGTCATCCCTAGAAATTATAGAAATGCGAATCAAAACAACTTTAATATATTTTATTTTTTTAAATATTAAATTTTTTTATGTTATTTATATATATTTTACCCCAGTCAGAATGGCAAAGATGAACAAAACTATTGACAACAAATGCTCAAGAGAGTGTGGGGGAAAGGAACCCTCGTTCTCTGTTGGTGAAGTTGCAAACCAGTCCAGCTACTCTGGAAATCAGTGTGGGGAATTCTAAGAAAGCTAAAAATAAATCTACCATATGACCCAGCTATACCACTCCTTGGCATATGCCCAATGGACTGGACATCACACTCCGAAGATACCTGCTTAGCCTTGTTCATTGCCACTCTATTACAGTAGCTAAGAAATGGAAACAACCTAAATGTCCTCAAACAAGGAATGAATAATGAAAACATGAGACATGTATACTATGGAATGATATACAGCTATAAAGAACAATAAAATCATGAGCTTTTCAGGTAAGTAGATGGAACTACAAAAGATCATGTTGAAGGAAGTAACTTAGACCCAGAAAGATAACTGTTTCATGTTCTCTTCCATCTGAGGATCGTAGCTATAAATCTTCAGATGTAAGTACACATGCTGGAGGAACTGCAGAAACCAGCAAAGTAAAAGTGGACCATTGCAGGGAGCAGAGCAATACGGAGCGGAATAGCAGGGTACAAGTAATCTGATTGGGAAAATGGGCAAAGGGGTGAATATAATTAGGGAGAGGCGGAAGATAAATACAGAAGAAGGAAGGAAGAGGGTAAAGTTACAGTAAGGATGTCTGAAAAAGTTGTAAGGATCATACTGTTAATGATCGACCGATAACACATGAAAGTTGGTGTATAAACATAGATATATAGTTTAAATGAAATTTTCCCATCTGGGATGACAATGCTCCCTCCAAGAGGCAAAGATTGTTTAACAAAACCCCAGCACTGAGCATGAGAAACCCTGTTTTGAGTTGTTGATTAGTGTTGTCTAAGAAACTCCCCAAACACTACAGGTTATTTCTGTTGTCCTTGGTTGTCCCCCAAAGATGAAAGGTAGGTTCCTATGGCTGAAGACACCATGCACCTCAGACACAAGGCCAAGTGGCCCATGAGCTGGAACTGACCTGAAAGCCTACTCCCTGAAGGCTAGCTTTCATGGTACTAGAAGGAATCAACCAATAGTCCTACCCAGTAATGACGCCTATGAACCACAACCATAACCAGTATGGCGTGATAACCCTAAAGGTGCAGTAGTGGCATTCATACCTTGGTGGTAACCAACAGCTCTCTGATTAGATTTAAGACACACTCAACAAGAGAGAAATCATGCTTGACACCAGAAATCTAAGCCAATTACCCATGACTTGGAAGAGAACCTACAACTACTACTTTTTCTAAATCAGCATAATCTCTAACTACATTCTAAATATTTTCCATATGTTCACAGATAAGAAAAAGACACAAATTTAATTATATATATATTTATAAATATATAGATATTTATTGGTTTTTCAAGACAGGGTTTCACTGTATAACAGCCTTGGCTGTCCTGGAGTTAGCGCTATAGACCAGGCTGGCCTTGAACTCACAGAGATCCACCTGCCTCTGCCCCCCAAATGCTG
>CABHPQ010195469.1:15418-27628 GCA_902168405.1 Peromyscus aztecus | reverse complement strand
AGAGAGAGAGAGAGAGAGAGAGAGAGAGAGAGAGAGAGAGAGAGAGAGATTAAAAGTTTTTGAAATGAAATGGAAAAGAGGGCTGTCCAAAGTTGACCTCTGGCCTACAATACACATACATGAGCAAATACCAACATGCACACACCCACACAAACATGTACATGCATTACATGAACATGCACACTCACACAAGTGTTCTTAGTCTGGTTTCCTTACAGATCAGCTCTCTGGGGTGAACCAGTAGGAGGAGCTTTGGGGAGCCCCCAATAAAAGAAGCTGAATAAAGGAAACCAATGATGCAACTGCAGCCCCATGCAGAGATGGGGCAGCTTGTGACGGGGTCTCTGGTGTGAATCCACCATGGAAGGCTGAAGGTCATGGTTTCCATGGTCCATAGTGTGGAACCATGTGGGAAAGGCTTGGCTCCCAGGGCGTCAGTATTGAAAAGTGGTGTGACATCTTCAAAATGTAGGCTTTTGTGGGAAGTCTAGGTTGGGGTGGGGCATCGGGGGAAAATCCTCATAGGGATTGTGAGCAGACAGTCTTGGGTCCTCAGTTTGACTTGAGGTGTGTGTGGTGGCTCTGACCAGAAGCCCAGGGCAAAAAGCATACACAGCCTTAGGCTTGAGTCTGCAGAACTGTGAGTTGTAAATGGACAGTTCTTTTCCACCTCCCTATTCCCAAATAACCACTCAGAGGCTTATATTGGTTATAAATGCTTGGCCAATGGCTCAGGCTTATTACTAACTAGCTCTTACATTTAAATTAACCCATATTTCTTATCTGTGCTTTGCCACGTGGTTCGTGGCTTGTTGCCTCATTTTCTACATATCTTGCTTCCTCGGAGGTTGGCTGGTGTGTGCTTGACTTTGTCTTTCTTCATCTCCGTCTTCAGTTTGAATGAACCGCCTAACCTTATTCTGCCTGGCTATTTGCCAACACAGCTTTATTTATCGACCAATGAGAGCAGCACATATTCACAGCCTACAGAAAGACCACCCCACAGCAGTGAGTCAAATGCATCTCTCTTTACTTTGTACATCGCTTCTGTGGGGTGTGTTTGTAATGGCTCAAGGCTGATGGATACAGGGACACTGAGCAGTGTGAGGAGGGGATTTACAACAGGGATGCCTGAGGGGAAGCAGGCTGAGGCTTTCCTGCTTGCCGCTTGCCCGAGCTTGAGTACAGCCTTCAGTCTCCCTAAGCCCTGCTTTCCTTTTCACATGCCTCCTTCCGAGCTGACCGGGAACTTACATGACAAGCAAGTTATTTAGCACACACACACATGTGCTCTTGTGACCTTGCCCCTGATTGAGCCAGCTCCAAGGTTTGATCACTGTTCTGGGAGCTCCCAGTGAGGCTGAGCTTGTTTACTCTGAGGACAGTTGCTGGATCACTCCATTGGCACAGATCAGGAAACCCCAGGGCTGAGATGGCATCTCACTGCTTGGAGTGCTCAGGAAGTCATGACTGTGTCCCACGGAGGGCTCCTCTGTGACTGATGGGAGCCCATCCTGGGTCACAGTTCTCAGGGGAACTTAGGAAAATGCGGTGAACGTGTAGGGTAGGAGTGCTCAGAAGGCAAGGGGCGGGGAAGAGGCTGATGTTCCGCTGTGGACTTTGAAGAGGGAAAATAAGCAGAGACCGAGGAGTCTGCCTCTGCCATCTAAATCCTGAGTCTGGTCTCGCTTTCTTTAAAAACACCTACCATGTGCTTTCCCAGCTGGACTCCGCAGGGCCAGCCTCACCTGGGCACTCCCTGTCATGACTCTCCTGCCTTTGCCCTGTAGCCCTGGCCCCTTTCCTGTCCTCATGTGACAAAGCCGTCGCCACCCCTCACTACCCCACCCAGCCCTGCCGAAAGGGACTTACAGACTCATCTGAGTTGTGACACCCATACAGTTCTTTACACACACACAGTTGCTCTCCCGTGACCTGCATAGCAGGTGTAGGACTCTTTACTAATCTCATCTTCAGATGAGGCATTGAGCAGTTCAACAGTGAACTCAAGCCTTGCTGCTACAAAACAGGCTTGATGAGAACGTATACAATGTGTGTTTGCTTCCATAGGCCTTCCAGCCATGACCTCTAGGCTAGACCACAGAACACACCAGGTTCAAGGGGCAGGGGGTGGGGGTGAAGACCATCTCTTAGACTCTGCAGAAGTGGCTTCTCCTTTGGTTTTCACAGTTAAGTCCAAAGAACTTTTGCAACTCTGATGCAGATATGTGGGTGAGCAAGCTTCTCATCGCCCTGGATTTCATGAAGGCCCATCCCAAGCTTACTGGTCACAGCAGCCCCACAGTTATGAGATGTAAACACATAAAGAACATCGACCTCTGGGCTGGGTGCCACATCAGCCCCCAGAAACGATGAGAAGAGCCTTGCAAAGCGACAGTGTTGTTCCCGGGTGAGTCGTGCCACCAAGGCTCAGGTAAATGTGGTGGGTTCCACACCTCAAGTTCCTGCCCGCCAGTTCCTCCACCTGCATTGCATAGGTTCTGGAGTTTCCATTCATATATAACTGGGGAATTTCCAAGGGAGGGGCTGGTTAAGGCCCCATACTGCACTGCGGCTTGGGCTTTATGAATGAAGATGGCCCCTTTGTCCAGTGTCAGCTTCACACACATAGTTCTCCATGTGACAAACTTCTCAGCATGAGGCTCAACTTCTGATTGCTTTGGAAGGCCCTGTGATGGTTCATTTTATGTCATCTGAACTGGGCTAAGGCATGCCAGATAGCTCATAGTATCTGTGGTTATGGTGCTGTGGGATGTTCTGTATGGCAAATGTGTTGCTAATAAAACACTGATTGGCCAGTGGCTAGGCAGGAAGTATAGGCGGGACTAACAGAGAGAATTAAAAGAACAGGAAGGTGGAGGGAGTCTCTGCCAGCCACTGCCAGGACAAGCAGCATGTAAAGATGCCGGTAAGCCACGAGCCATGTGGCAAGGTATAGATTTATAGAAATGGATTAATTTAAGATATAAGGACAGTTAGCAAGAAGCCTGCCATGGCCATACAGTTTGTAAGCAATGTAAGTCTCTGTGTTTACTTGGCTGGGTCTGAGCGGCTGTAGGACTGGCAGGTGAGAGAGATTTATCCTGACCGTGGGCCAGGCAGGAAAACTCTAGCTACATTATGGGCTATTTGTGGGGGAGGATCTAGAAAGTAGCCTGTGAATTGATCGCCTGAGCAGAAGTATCACTCGCATGGACATGGGTGGGCATCAGCAATCCGCTGGGGGCCCTAGTGGGACAAAGGAGCAGACACATTTCTTTCTGTTTGAGCTGCAGTATTATCTGCAGCCAGGAGAGTCACTGCTCTAGCAGGCAGATGGCAGTTCCCTGGGACTTTTCAGCCTCCATAATTACACCAGCCAATCACTCAAAAGAAACCCATTGTGTAGGTCTGCATCCCTCACTATGTGTCCCGTCAGAGACGCTCACAGCTCCAGACAGGCTAGGGCCACTGCCACTGAAAGGCGTTTCTCAGGATGGATGCTGGGAAGGGGCTCCATTAGGGAGTTCTGTTGCATGCTGTAAAAGAGCCTACTTCTCTGAGGACTGCCCCTTGCATCTAGCCTGTGAAAAAGCTGTGCCCAGCACTGTTTCAGCACACAGACTGGGAAGTGTGAAGAGTGCCCCGAGGTGTGCCTGGCTGTGTGTGGCAGCCCTGCCTCCTTCTGCCACTACTGCTGTCCCCCCGCCCCAGCCTGTTCTAGCTTCATAGCTGGGCGTCTTTGATTCCTTTTTCTCTCCCATACTCTAGAGCCAAGCAGGTTCAGACTCCATTCAGGACATTTCTTCTCAGGCTCCTCCTCACTCAACCTCTGATTTCCACGTCACCAGGCACCATCCAAATCTCACAGCCCACACACAGGGGACCGTGACAGCATCGACTGGCTGTCTTGCTCCTGTCCCATCCCTTCCATGCATTCATGTGCACACTTGTTTCTCTAGCACTTAGTATTTGCTGGGAGCCTCACAGGCACTGACTGCGGCAACCAACTCTAAGACGGACTCACACAAAATCTAATGACCCAAGTACCGTGTGCATGCCCACATCTGCATACACACCTTCTAAGGAGGGTCCATGCCAAGCCTTAGAGCAGCGGTTCTCAACCTTCCTGATGTGTGACCCGTTAATACAGTTCTTCATGTTGTGGTGATTCCTAACCATAAAATTATTTTCATTGCTATTTCATAACTGTAATTTTGCTACTGTTATGAATCACAACGTAAATATCTGATATGCAGATGGTCTTAGGCAACCTCTCTGAAAGGGTGATTCGACCACCCCCAAGGGCTCTCAACCCACAGGTTAAGAACCACTGCCTTAGAGTGTCTGTTAGAGGGCAGTGCCCAAGGACTGGAACTGTAAAGGGCCGGGAAACAACCAACCAAAAGGCTATTTGTCCTGAAAGAGACAGAGTGAGTGAGGCTCGGGAAAGAAGGTAGGAGAGCAGGTCAGTGAAGCTGACATCCATGCATCCGTGGCGGGAGGGAGCTTTGCAGAGGATCTGGAGAAAGAGATGGGTGTCCTGCAATAGAGTAGGACTTTCAGGGGTGGGTTTCTGAGACACTCAGAGGTTACATCTCTTCAAGAAACAGCACTAGAGATTGAAAAATACTGTCAATGTTGTAATACAGTAATGTTTTAAAGAATAGGACCCAGGGCTGTTTTTATCCTGATGCCACTGAATCACTCTGAGGCAATTTTAAGTTCTTTATTTAAGATTTGACTTCCCCTGTCACCCGCCGCCATGGCTGAGGGAGGTACTGCTGCTGGAGGTGTGACGGACATTAATACTGTCTGGGGGTGAAGACTGCCCTCATCCGCGATTGGCCTAGCACATGGGATCTGTGAAGCCGCCAAACACCTGTGTGTGTTTGCACCCAATTGGGAGGAGCCTGCTGTATACATGGAGTCGGGAGAGCCCCTTTACGCTGAGTACCAAATCAGTTCAGGATGAGGACAGCAAGAACGGAAGGGCTCCGCCACTGTGGTCGGCTGCAGTTGTGCAGTGGTCAAGAGCGAAGGCCAAGAGTCTCAGAGTCCTCCAGATGTAAGAAATGAACAAACTGAAAGCTGGCTTATTGAAGAAAAAGACTGTGAGCGAGACGTTGGGGTCACAGACGGCAAGAGCGGTGTGACAGCAGAGCGTCACTGTCCCCTGTCATTACTTGTCTTTCCAAATGCTTGTGGTCCAGCAGGAGGGAGTCCCAGGAAGGCGCCATGGCAGTCACTCAACCCCCGCTGGCAGCCAAGGGCTTTGCCTGTTCCTTAAAATATGGACTCACTGTAAGCTAGTTTTCTAAGACCTCCAAGGGGCAGGTTTGCATCTGTGAAATGGGTGCAATGCCTGCTTATTGCATTGGAAAATGAATCCATCCACAGTAGTGGCACAGAGGCTATGTCCCTTGATGATAAAAAGCAAAGGCTTTAAGTGCCTAATGTGTGCTGGAGAGCCGACTCCACTGTGTGTGGACATCAGTTGGGACAGGCCTGTCCAAGTACAAAGTCTTTCCTGGGGACCCACAGATGGTTCCCCCCCCCCCCTCACTTGCTCCGCTCTTCCCGTTCCAGAAACCTGCCGGGCAAGAGCATCTCCACAGAGGCTGACCCACCAACAGGATGTCTACAGGAAGTTGGAAACTTAAAACTGGAATTTATTATATTTCTTTGTTTGTGTAACACTGTACCCGTGGAGGTCAGAGGACAACTTGCAGGAGTCAGTTCCTTCTGTCCACCAGTGAGTCCTGGGTTACCCAGGTAGTTAGGGTTAACAGCAAGCACCTTTTCCACCAGCCCAGCTCGACAGCCCAGCTCTTGTGCTCATCATGGTGACTGCTGGTTGGATGGGGGTGACAGAGCTGATACAAGTGAGGAGCACTGAGGAAGAGGGAACCTCAATTGGGAAAAGGTACCATTCACCCAACTGGCCTGTGGGCAAGCCTACAGGGCATCTTCGTGATTAACGGCTGGTGGGAGAGGGCTCAGCCCATTGTGGGTGGTGCCACCCCTGGGCAGCCGGTCCTGGGTTCTATTAAGAAAGCAAGCTGAGCAAGTCATGGGGAGCAAGCCAGTGAGCATCATTCCTTTGTGGTATCTGTGTCTGTGTTCAGCTTGCCCTGGCTTTCCTAACAATGGATTGTAAGCTATAAGCCAAATAAACTCTTTGCTTTACCAAGTTGCTTTTGGTCGTGGAGTTTTATCACAGCAACAGTGAGGCAGACCGGGACAGATGCCGAGAGGCTGTCATTGTGTCCTGACCTGATGGCTCTCTGCACTCCCACCAGCTGGTAGAGAGTCCTTCAGCTCCCTTTTCAGGGATGGGAAAACTGCCTTTTCTACTTCCTGTCCCCGCCCCCCCCCCCCCACCCCCCCCCCCCGCCCCGCCCCGTCTCTCTATACCATCCCACATTGTACACACTCTATGGTCTCTGGCAATGTCTTTCTCTAAAGGGCCAGATGGTAAATATTTCTGGTTCTTCAGAACAGTCTGTCCCTGTGGCAAGCACTCAACTCTGTCCCAGCAGCTCGAAAGCCACCATTCAGTCTTCAAACAGTGGATGTGGCTGGGTGCTGCCCTCATGTACACAAACAGATCACACCATTTGGTTTTCTGACCCTGGTGTCTGGCAGAAACCCAGTATTCCTGGTCTCGGGGACTTGAACTTTTAAGACCTAAAGCCAAGCTTTTGATACTCACAAGACCTCTCTCTTCCTCAAGCCCTCCCTGGTGTGTGTGTGTGTGTGTGTATGTGTGTGTGAGTGACAGCTATTACGAGGCATTACTTATGGCATGTTACTAGACATCAGTAGTTAGGAGCCAAGAATCTACCTTTCTTCATTAAATAACTCACTCCCCAGAGAGCTGCTAAGCAGTGACCGGAGGGTCCCTGGCGTAAGGAACTATGGAAGTAATGATTTACATTTTCTTGTTCTAGTACTTAGGAGCTTAGTGGTTCTTGCTTTGAGAGTGCCTTGTTATACGACTCAGGTTGGCTTCCAGTTCCTGGTCTTCCCACCTCTGCCTCCCAAGTGCTGGGGTGTCCAAGCACATCACCACAGCAGGCTTCTCTCTCCATTTGTTTTTTCTTTTCTGAGACAGTGTCAGCTGGCCCAAGCTGGCCTCAAACTCTATGTAGCTGAGGATGACTTAAACTCTGGATTCTCTCTCTTCTTCTCCCAAGGCCTGAATGACAGGCATGTGGGAGCTTGTTAGACATGTTAATTCTTGGGCCTATCCCTGTGGTGGGAACCACTTTGTGGTTCCAGCAATTCCACAGTTTTAGAATCTCTCCGGGGAATCCTGATGCCCCTATTGAACCTATTTGCTGGGCTGAGGTTCCTACATTGGGCTTTGCACAGGCTAGCCCCACCCAGGCCCTGTTCTACAGTTTATAAAATCCCCTTGCTTTTCCTTATCTGTATTTTAAAAAATTTGTTCTGAAAATTTTTTTCATACAGTATATTCTGATCAGGGTTCCCCTCCCTCATCTCCCCCTGGATCCTCCCCCCTCCCCCCCCCATCTTCTTCTGTCTTTCTTTCTCTCTCTCTCTCTCTCTCTCTCTCTCTCTCTTCAGAAAGCAAACAGTGCCTTCAGGCCAGTTCTGGCCTTGAGTTTCAGAGTATACAGTCCTGCCCATTTAAAATAGGGGTTTGCCATTCTGTACTTGATATTCACGAGTCTTGGGCTGTGAGAGACCCAAAAGGATGCCACCTCCTTGAGGAAGAGGAGCCCGTGGGCTGAAGGCCCTGTTCCACAGAGGGTGGTGGCTGAGAGCCTCTGTAACCACCCTTCATTTGCTTTATTTTTTGAGACAGAGTGAAAGAGGAACTGGGCAGAGCTCTAAGACTTTCTCTGTCTTAGAGCAGGTATTTAATACGGAGTTGCTGATCCCAGGCTTTCTCCCCACCACCCCATTTATAAAGGAGACTATTACCAAGTGAGCTCTGAAGTTCTCAGAGCATTCTATGGTGCACATCATCAAAGACAAACCAGTTCACTTTGTGAAAGGCAACAGGAGTAACCTGGAATGTCTCCACCTTCCTATCTACAGGGCAAGTGTGGACACGAGTATACAGAAGAGAGGAAATGCCCCATCTAGAGCCACCGGAAGGCCAGGAAGAACGTTAGAACCCCTGAGACCACAGCCTTCCTCGTGGAGACACAACGGTCTTGTTTCTTCTGAAAGATGAGTCATCCCTCCCCCTCCTCCCGCTTCTTCCCCGGAGTCCAAGTCCAGCGAAGAGGAGCTCCAGATGGCTCACCCACAAGCAGGTCTTCTTGGATGCTTCCGGAGGATTAATTAGTCATCACCAAGAGTCTGAGGACCAAATCAGAAGGCAATATGGCAGAGAAGGAGAGAGGTGGGAGAGAGCCGCCTGCCAACAAAGCGTGCACAGAAGGGCCTGTGGACCGCACAGATGGCCTGCCACTCAAGATCACCGAGGTACGCCATCGTGGGGACTGACCTGTTGGTGTCGATGCCCTGGCTCAGTGATTCACAGTCTGGCTGCATGCTAGTCATCTGGGACTTTTCAAACTCAGTGAGGCCAGCCAGCCCTGGATTCCGGGTTCAGTGACACACTGGATCCCAGAGGTCACCATTCCTTCTTCTCAGGCTCCCTGGGTGATTTCAGTGTGTGCTCAGGGCGGAGGAATTCTGTGTAGCACTTGCTGTTTATTTGAAGTCAAACTTGGCTGTATGTTCCCAGCTGTGTGACCTGTGACCTGCCTGCCCAGTATCAGAGGACACAGGGCCATCCAACCGGAAAGCCACAAGGATCTGAGGAGCCCAAAGGCTTGGCCTTCAAGTTCAGGTCTGCCACTTCTCAGCTGTGTGACTTTGGGAAAGCCCCTAAAGCCATTCAGGGCTTAGATTCTTCACCCGTAAAATACCAGGGGTGACTCATGCCCATAATCCCAGCACTCTGGAAGCCGAGGCAGGAAAATCCCAGAGACTTCCGGGCCAGCCTGTGCTGCAGAATGAGACCCTGTCTCAAAACAAACAAACAAACAAACAAACCAAAATAAAACACTTCAGCACAGGCCTGAGAGATGAAACTAAGGAAATCTGCCCTTACTCTTCAGCCTCAGGAGAGTTCAGAGTTCACGTCAAGACAATAACTGTGTTGAGAGGGAGTTCACCTTCTGCCCCAGGGAACCTGTGCTGTGGGTCCAGCCTCTCTGTCTCCCAGTGTTCCCCCTCTGTCTTTTCTCCTGAGAGCCCCACAGTCCACTCCCACCTCTGTGGCCTGGCCTCCTCTCACCCCCTCTTCAGGTCCCCTGTGTCATCTCCCCCATCCACTACCCTCCCCTCAGTTATTAGGCAGGTCCTCTTTTCTCAATACTCTTTGGAGCCGGGCTCTGCTCATGCCTGAAGCCCCTCTTCCGTACCATCGGGAGAGACAGCTGGGTCGTCTCTCCATTGTCACACACACTCATTTTCCTGTCACCGTGTCCAACTCCCTCAGGTCAAGTCTTAGTCTCCTGTTCCACTCCCCAGCTGTAGGGGCTCTATCCACGTCATTTCCACCAGGGAAGCAGCCTGCAAAGCAGGCACTGTGCTCCCCAACAGACACGCTCCAGGAGAGTGTCGAATGTCGGAGAGCCTGGAAGGAGCCCGGGCTCAAGACCAGGCTCATCTGCTTCTGAGCCCAGGCTGTTCCCGCCCTGCCATGCTGCCTCTGTACTGGAATGTCAGTCACTTAATAAACTTCCACGGGCAGTTAGAACAGTGTTTCTCAACCTGTGGGTCGCAACCCCTTGGGGAGGTCAAACAGCCCTTTCACAGGGGGCGCCTGAGGCCATCGGAAAACACAGGTATTTACATTAGGAGTCTTAGCAGGAGCAAAATTACAGTTATGGAGTAGCAACGAAGTAATTTTATGGTTGGGGGTCGCCACAACATGAGGAACTGGATTAAAGGGTTATAGTGTCAGGAGGGTTGAGAACTGAGTAGGAGCTCATAGAGAAACTGAGAGAGCCTCGAAGTCTCTCTGGCACATCCCCCTAAGCAGCAGCTCAGCCTGAAGCAGTTATCTTGTCGATGCAGGGGCAGACCTGACTAACCATGAAGTTGATATGTTAAAAAAAAAAAAAAAAAAAAAAAGATAAATTCTGGAGAGAGTGGCCCTGCAACAGGAAGAGAGCAGAACAGGGCCTGGACCACGTCCTGGGTTCTAACTCTTTTTTGTTAACTTCCTGTGTAACCATCAAGCAAGTCATGGAACTTCTCTGTGCTTCTGTTTTTCTGTGGATAAAAGAAAAAAGGGAGACTCCATTAGTGGTTTCTACACTTGGCTTTGAGAAACTCCCGTGGTGGAATGTGTCTCCACTGCAGGGTGAGAGGAAAGGGGCCTCTTTCCCGATGGCGGGTCCCCATCACCTCTGCAGGCTGACGACCTTCTCCATCATCACTGCAGGCTGACGGCCTTCCCTATCACCTCTGCAGGCTGACAGCCTGTCCCCATCATCACTGCAGGCTGACGGCCTGTCCCCATCACCTCTGCGGGCTGATGGCCTTCCCCACTCCTTCAGGCTTTTCTTTGTTTGAAGACAGATCTCACTTCGTAGCCCAGAGTGGCCTAGAGTTTGCTAGCTAGCACCCAACCTTCCAAGTGCTGGAATTACAGGCATGTGCCACCAAGCCCAACTTCTCTATGGTTACTTGAAGGGACCTGTTTGAAATCCAGCCGTGTACCTGTGAACTCTGCTATGAGGCTGTGGGTCCCCAAGCCCCATCCGTATTGGGGGTTTGAACCCAGGGCCTTGTGTTGGCTAGGCAAACACTTTATCACTGAGCATCCCCAGCCCATGGATAGATACCCTGCGATTCTGCTCTCAGTGGCTCCGGGAAACCCTTGAAGAGCACTTCCAGCACTTAGTGCTTACGGTGTGCTACAAGTGACCAGTGGGATTGCCCTGGACTTCATCCACACAGCACATTTCCTCCTAAGAGATCGCCACTCCCCACTCCCGGCCCTCCTCGTACATCCTGGTATTGATCCATTCTACTTGGCAAATATGTCTCCAGTTCCAGTTCTTTCTACCAAGTTTTTCTTTCCCTGTAGAATGAACTGGCCTTGTGGACAATGATGAGAACCCACTAGGGACTCTGTGACGGGGACTCTCATCCCAAAGCACGTGTTAGTACCACAATTGTCCTCTGCCAGGCCATTGGTCTGGGAGGCAATGTATAGTTCCACAGATGAGCTTGGAGTGGCCTGCAGAGGAGGACCTGGCTTCCCGATCGATGCCATCTCTATTAAAATCGCATACTTCTCAAGCTCTGACAGGAAATAAATCAAAGCCAAGATGTTATGGCCATGGGAGAGGAAGAGCTGTTGGCAGCCATTCTGGGCCAGGAGTCTTCCAGGAGGCGGACGCAGAAATGGGGTTTGACGTGCGGAGACACAAGGAGAGAAAAGCTGTGGGGATCGAGGCACGGGGAGAGGCTTTGGAGTCAACGGAAGTCAGCCGAGGAGAGCCCCTGCAAGCGGGGCAAATGGAAGGAACCACTCTGGGGTGAGTCCCCACAGCCGTTTCTCTTTCCTGGGTTGCTGCACTGTGAAAAGCGGCCAGCAGAAACTGCCAGGTACGCGGATGGTCCCCCGACATTCTTAGGAGGAAGAATTTATTACCTGGGTGGGGAGAACAGAACTCGCTCCCTCCTCCCCCCACTCCCCATCAGAAAACGCTCAGGTCCCAACTCAGTTTGTCCCCTAGGCTCAATTTGGGGTATCTGAAGTAGATGTAGTGACACTCACCTGTAATCCCAGCACTGGGGAGGCTGAGGCAGGAGGATCACCTAAGTTTGAGGTCAGCCTGGGCTACATAACAGGTTTCAGACCACTCGCGTTTGCACAGTGAGTTCCAGGCTAGCCAAGACTACACTGCTGCATTAGGGATTATTTTCAACTAACGAACTCTGGGGTTCATATTCAAACCACAGTGTGTGTTGTTTTTAACTAAGTTGTTCTATTCACCAATAAACACTCGGGAGTCAGATGTTGGGGTGAAAACTTGCTAGATCAGAGAAGCTGAGAAGCAACCAGCTGACCTTCCTTTTTGTCCAGAGACCCAGCAAGAGAGCCTCCCTCCACTCATCCCAAACCAAAAATGACTGTGAGACTGTGAATCTCTAAGTGCCTCCCTACCCCTTCCTGTGCATCTCTCTGTCTGAATTCCTGGCTCC
>CABHPQ010195469.1:0-14950 GCA_902168405.1 Peromyscus aztecus | reverse complement strand
TTTTGGTTTTTCAAGACAGGGTTTCTCTGTGTAGCTTTGTGCCTTTCCTGGAACTCACTGGTAGTCCAGGTCGGTCGAAAACAACTTTAGCTTTTATGTATCTTTTTTTGTTTTGTTTTGTTTTTTGAGACAGGGTTTCTCTGTGTAGTTTTGGTACCTGTGCTGGAATTCACTCTGTAGACCAGGCTGGCCTCAAATTCACAGAGATCTGCCTGGCTCTGCCTCCCAAGTGCTGGAATTAAAGGTGTGCACCATCTCTGCCCAGCTTGCTTTTATGTATCTTAACCTTGTAAACTTTACATCTCTTTTGTAAGTTTCTTTTCTGAATTTAGTAACAAAGAAAATGGTATAACTATCTAGTCTTCAACCCCCAGCAGGACCCAAGTGTTGTTGCCTGTTTTTTTACTGTTTGTAGAGACTTCCCCTGAAGTGACTGCTGTCCTAATCAACAACTGCACCTCAGATGCTTCCAGCAGCATTTGGCTGCAAAGGCCACAGCCTGAGGGAATTCTGTTCCCTCAGGCACTGACTCTATTAAAGCTGTTAAGGGAAACTTTATCTAGATCTCTATCCCTCTAAATAATTCTCCATTCAAAGGTTGAGATGAAATTCTGCTCACTCACAGAGGATGAATAGTAAGTAGTTCACCTTCTCCCTTTGCTTGTATCTTCCAAAAAACCCAGCACCCTTCTGCTCAGCCCTTAACTAAGAACCCCAGCTACACGTGGTTCCTCCCTACCACTTCCTGTCAGCTGGTTGCTGACTCAGCCTCCTGCTCAAAGGTTAATTTTATTTAATAAAACAAATGTAACACATTTTTGCATTGTTAGCAAAGGCAGTAAGAAAAAAATGAAACATACGTTAAAATAATATTCTACAGTGCCCAAGAAGGAAATAATATTACCTGAGTAAACAGGAAGTACAGAACAAGCAACTTCTAAAACTATAGAAATGACAGAAACAGTTGGCTGCCTGGACAGTCACCCAGGGTTCCTCTGCAATGTTGGGCATCCATCTTTTGTCTACAGGCCTAGAATACCTGACAGATTTTTCTGTGAGGCAGGAATTTTGAAGGACTGGCCTACCTTGTCTTAGTAAAGTTCAGTAGTCAACTTCCTTTGTGTCCTGCTTGTCCAATATGGACAGCATATTGTCAACAGTCAAAGCAAGGGCAGTTTCTTGCCCATATGGAGGTTCTTCAATGTCCATCATCTTCTCTGAAGTCTATTGGTGCTGCCAGGAGCAGACATTACCTCACTGTCATGAAAAATCTCATGTTATTAAAATATTTTAAATGTCAATTCTGTAGATCCCTGAAGTATTTGAAGACCACCTATCTATCTAAAATAAATCTGTTTAACCTTGAAAACATACCTAACATGACTATAAGTTTGATTGTAAAAGGTGACTAACTGCTAACCTGCATTTCTTAATTATTCTGCACAGTTTGAAATAGTAGCTTTCAAGCACTAGAACTTTACATTACATTTTTAAATGATCTGCATAGGTGAAATACCTTAAACAAGAGTAGAAACATGTATACAGTATGTTGTAACAAAAATAATCTTAAATTTGTATCAACATACAAAAATCCATACCAATGTAAAGTATTTGAGATTAGTAGTTGCTTTTTAGTTTAAAAGTAGATTCAATAATCTACCCTTTTATACTATTGTTCCTATATCCTCTCTTTTTTCTTTTCAGAAAGAGATTCCTGAATCTAACTGCCTTTGCTTAGTTTTTTTCCCTGACTATGATCAATAACATCTTGCAATCAAACCCCCTAAAGACGACAAACATCTATAACCCACGGAATGATCAAAAACCACCCAAGCTATCTCTCGGGAATGTGGGCATCATGATCGTGAAATTGCTTCCTATTGTCTGGGGGCAATGGCATCTTTAGGGCACTTGAGAAAACTGGAATAACGGTCAAGTCCTGAGAGAGCTAGCTGTTTCCCTTGTTGTCCAGTCTCTGTGTTGTGGGAAAGTGCAGGACTTAACTGAAGTCCTGGCTAGAGTAGTCTGTGAGACTGGACCATCTGAGCTAGCCACTTTGAAATTGTCCTGGAAGCAGATTTCTGAGGAAATGGCAACAGAGGCATTCTGTGGGGCTGGATCACCTGAGCTACTTGTCTTCATTGGTGTCTGGTCCTTTTGTTCTGAAAACACACAAACTTTTAAAGGTAGCAAACATATCTGCATTAACACAAGTATGGAATTTGTGGTGTGCACAAGTCAGCTAAAGATGATTCTCTGCTCTATGTTTGAGCAGGTAAGAGGCGTCTGTCAACTTTATAAGTCTGTTTGGACTGCATGACCAAACTGTCACGAGGACTCTGTAGCCAACAAGATTTACCATGTCTCATCCTGTCCCAGAGCCGTTCCCATGTAGAGGGGTCAGCATACATGTCACCTGTCCTGTAGTTTTTCTTGGTTTCTTTCTTCATGTCTGTAGCCAAGATTTTCAGGAGGTCTCCCCTGATCAAATCTGATTTTTATTAATTTTGAAAGAATCTGTAGCTTTTTTTCCCCTGTGGGAACAAAGGTATAACCTCTCCCCCAATGTAACACATTTCCTGACTTCCATTCTGAAGTTACGACATCCTTAAAATATATACAACAGTTTAATTCAGCAGGGTTTTTTCACAATCCAATGTCTCTCAGTGGCTGTTGCTTTTTGTTCATTAGCATTTAAAAAATTTAAGGTTAATTGGGTTATTCTTTTTATATTACTTTACTCTCCCTTTAAAAACTTACTATTTTCAAACTATTATTTTTTTCTATGAATGTCTTTACCCATTTTCTTTTCTTTCTTTAGCACCTATGCACATTTTCAAGCATACTGTCCCTGTTCAGAGGTTTTCTCAGTCTGGACCTGCATTTCTGCATGCTTGCAGCTGGTCTCTGACCATGTGAGCCAAGCTTTAAAGGGGCAGGCCACCCACTGCAACCCAGCCAATAGGAAGGGTGGTTGCTCGCAGTGAGCACTCATAAGCCTGTCAGAGAGACTGAGGCGTCTGCTCACAGGGGCTCTAGGAAAATGTTCCTTTTGCCCTGCTGTGTGTCTGCATGCTCTTTCTGCAGCTCCGCTTAGAACATGGTGCTGGTGGCTGGCTCTGCCCCTTAGGTGGGCACCAGCCAGAAGCCATGCCTACCTGCTCCAGCTCTGTGAAGTTACTGGGCCCAAGCTAGCAGGAATTGCTACCTAGTCTTCTAGACTAGGTGCTCACAGACCCTACTCAAGTGCTTGACTGCACAACAAGGCCTCTTAAAAGAGCTGTGAGCACCATCACTTCCTGAGAGATGGCAGTTGCTAGGAAGCCCCTTCTGGCTCTGTGTCCAGAACTTTTCTCAGCTTTCTCATGCCCTATGCTTGATAGACGTGCCTCCATGTTGGGCGCCAATGTAACAGGTCTTTCTTTATATTGCTAGCTCTCTAATAATGTCATGAAGACTTTTTTATTAATTATGAAAGCTTGGCCTTTGCTTAGGCTTATTCCCAACTAGCTCTTAAAACTTAAATTAACCCATTTATATTATCCATGTTTTACTACGTAGCTGGTTACCTCTTCTCATCACTGTATGTCAGACTTTCTCCAAGTCTGGCTGGTGAGTCTTCTACCTCAGATTCTTTCCCAGAGTTCCTATCTCTCCCTGGAAGTCTTGCCTATCCTCTCCTGCCTAGCTATTGGCTGTTCAGCTCTTTATGAAACCAATCAGAAGATGCCTTAGGCAGATGAGGAAGGACAGAGACACATCTTCACACAGTGTTCAAAAAGATTATCCCAACACTGTGTGTGGTACATCTGAGCCTCTCTCACCCACGAATAAATATCAATGTAATATGCATATATGAACAAAAACCCCATCTTCTTGACAGAGAGCTTGCCTAGTGTGCACACAGCCCTGGTTCCAGTCCTCAGCACTGACTATACCAGGTGTGGTGGCACACACCTGCACTCCCAGTTCTTGAGAGGCAGAAGCAGGAGGGTCAGAGGTCCAAGGTGGAGGCTAGCATGGGCTACATGAAACCCTGAAAAACAACTGAAGAAGATAAGTTCTGAAATGGGGTTCACAATGCCCTGGTACCACCCAGGAAGGAAAAGAATCATCTTTAGAAAGACAGTATTAAATGCACAGAGGCTAAAGAGCTGGTCTTCTGGGCTGACTGGTCATGAAGGGAATCCCAGGTACAAAGTGATAAAAGTGTACAGAATGTCCAGGAACATGGCATTGTTCACGGTTTTATCTATTTATAAATAAATAAAGAAAACAACCCTTATCTCTTTATTGCTGGTAACTGCAGTTGAGAACAAGCTGAATCTGGAAGGCAGCCTGCGCCAATTACCATGTGACCTTGAGAAAATCACTCGACCTCTGTCTGTTGTGTTTTCCCTCAGTGAAATGGTATACAGGCCAACCACAGAACTGCATGAAGGCTGTGTGTGGTGATCTGCTGCATCTTTACATGCAAATGGCCCTTAGTCAGTAGCCACTGGGCTAGCTGGATCTTTCCACAGCCTCATGTTGAAGGTGGGTCTCCCAGAGAAGAAAGCCCACTCCTTCCCTGGGCTCCTTCCGAAGTGAGTCCTCAGACCTACCTACACTTAACTCGACTCTTCCCTGCCATAGTCACTGAACCCCAAATGGACTCAGACTTTGACTCTGAACTAGCAATCAACCGACCCAACTCCCTGACGCTGACCATGGAGCCAATCAAATTAACAGTGGAGGTAATAACGCTGCCTGGTGGCTCTCTACCATATGTTGAGTGTTGTCCTGAGAATTTTATAAGGTATTAATTAATTAAATTCTACTATGGCTTCTATACATGTTTCCCAAAGCCCCATTGGAAGGATTGGTCCCCAGGGTAAGGCTATTGGGAGGAGGTGGAAGAAGTGAGGCCTAGTAGGAGGCAGTGAGGTCACTGGGGCATACCCTTGAAGGACAGCAGGACCCTCATACCCGTGAAGGACAGCAGGACCCTGGCCCCTTCCTCTCTTTCTTTCGTTCCTGGCTACAAGGTAAATGGGCTTCCTCTGCTGGGTACCATGATGCAGGGCCTTGCTATAGGCTCCGAGGCAATGAGTCCGCCAAACTGTAGACCAAAATCTCCCAAACTGAGCCAAAACAAACCACCTCCCTTATTGGTTGGTTTTTCTCAGGTAAACATTTTAGTGACTAACATAGAGAGCTGACTAACACAAATCTTCACAAACAACCTATGGAGTCAGTACTGTTAGTAGTATTAGAATTAGTATTATTAATTATTGCTATTTTGTGCTGAGGCTCAAACTCAAGGCCCTACACATGGTAACAAGTGTTCAACCACTGAGCTGTACCCACAGTCTCTCGGGACTATCATGTTATCCCCCATTTTACAGATGAAGAAACTGAGACCCAGGAATATAAAGTAAGATGGCAAGATTATTCAGATAGCATCGATAGAGCTGAGATTCACACCCAGAAGTCTTCCCCAGAGCCTATAGGCTGATCCATGCACAAATAGCTTTCACATCGTTCCTTCTCTCCATCTCCCAGCACACAGTAAATGTCCCACTGAGCATGGATCTCAAGTCTGTCTCAACCCAGTGTGAGGAATGTTGTGAAGGGCATCCTCGAGGTGCTGGCTGCCTGCGTGCTTGTCTCTAGAGACAACACAAAGTCTGGTTAAATGGCTTAAAGCCCTTCTCTTGAGTACAATGGCAACTCTGCTCTTATTATAAGGTTATTTTATTTAATAGTTTCTGAAAACCCCAAGAGATGATTTCATGATCATGGTCAGTGATGCTTTCTTCTAGTTGCTTCCAAAGCCCATCCTACTTCCCATTGGGGCAGCTGCTGAGATGCTGGTCAAGACCTCGATGGACCAAAGAGAGGCAGAGACTCATACAGCTACCCGTGTGCTTGTGGCAGTCTGTGGCAGGTGTCTTAATTGCTGTTCTATTGCTGTGAAGAGACCTTGACCAAGGCAACTCTTTTGCTTTTTGTTTTTCAAGAGAGGGCTTCTCTGTATATCCCTGGCTGTCCTGGAACTTGCTCTTTAGACCAGGCTGGCCTTGAACTCATAGAGATCTGCCTGCCTCTGCCTCCTGAAGACTGGGATTAAAGGCATGCACAGCCATTGCCCAGCAACCAAGTCAACTCTTTTATAAAAGAGTGTACTTAATTAGAAGGTTAGTCCATGATCATCATGGTGGGAAGCAGGCAGGCATGGTGCTGGAGCAGTAGCTGAGAGTTCTACATCCTGATCTGCAGGCAGTAGGCAGAGGGAGACACTGGGCCTGATGTGGGCAATAGAAACCTCAAAGCCCACCCCAGGGACACACCTCCTCCAACAAGACCACACCTCTTAATCCTTTCCAAACAGTTCCACTAACTGAGAATCACGCATTCAAACGTATGAGCCTATGGTGGATGTCTTAGGGTTTCTGTTGTTGTGAAGAGACACCATGACCACAACAACTCTTATAAAGAAAACCTTTAATAGGGGTGGCTGGCTTACAGTTTCAGAGGTTCAGTCCACTATCATCATGACAGGGATAGCATGATAGTATTCAGGCAGACGTGGTGCTGAAAGCCCGCCCCCACAGTGACACACTTCCTCCAACAAGGCCACACCTCCTAACAGTGCCACTCCCTTTGGGGGCCATTTTCTTTCAAACCACCACAGGGGACATTCTTGCTGCAAGCCGCAGGAAAACATAATGGGATTCAGCTACTATCACAAAAGCTACTACTACTTGGAAAAGTCAAGGACTTCTCCAAAGGTCAAACCATGGCTTAAGAAGTCTTGGTGATATTTTAGTTTATATATATATATATATATATATATATATATATATATATATATTATATATTATATTATATATTATATATTATATATATTAGCTGATTCCTAAAATGATTTTCTTGTGTGCTTCCAAGAACTCCTAACAGTGTATTTACCTAAAATGCCTATCAAGCATCCAAGGCCATACGAAACAACACCTGTCTCCTAGGTCAGGCAGATAGCTTTATTTCTTGTGCAATTTAGAGTGAGACCCTCCTCTTTCATACAACCTTACTAGTAGACCCCCAACTTCTTACCTAACCACTTCTAGGAATGTAGACTGAGCACATGGATCCCCTTTTTGATACACTAACCAGTCATTAGCACTCAGTTGACCTCCTCCTTTACCACTCCCATTTTGGGTTGTAAAAGAAGGCCTGATGGTCACTACCTGAGGAAAACTCTTACCTACCTGTATGACCCTGTAGAATTCAAGCCTAGTGACTTTGTTGGCCAGAGGATTGCTATTGCTTGGGTTTATATCTGAATTCCAGAGAGACTTAGAGAGAACGGAGAGAATAAGGAGACAGAGAGGAGAAAAGAGAATGGAAGAACTAGATGGGTAAGAACTTGAGAGGAACAAACTGAGACGGGGAAGAACTAGGTTGAGGGATGAGAAGAGAGGACTAGAGGAACGAGAAGGAAGATGAGGAAGAGCCAGATGGGGGAGAACAAGATGAGGAAGAACAAAATAGAAAGAAGGAGACAGGAGAGAAGCTGAGATGGGAAGGAACTAGATGGATGAGAACCTAGATGGGGCAGAACTAAGATGAGAGAATTAAGATCTAAGTTCTATCTTATATCTTATAAGGGGACAGCAGATAAATGAAGGGAGAAATCAGGCAAGAAAGGAGCTAGGCGTGAGAGCAGAATGGAAGCTGTGTAGAGAGAGAACTGACTCAGAATAATGAAGTGTATGGACTAAGGAGTTTCGTGTACATAGATTCATTTCTTTTCATCAAAGATTATCAGCTGGTTGTAGATTCTTCCCAAACCCTGGGAGGGAACTATCAAGGGACTGGACCCTCATAGTCCCCGATACATTCTCATTTAAACCACCACAGCAGATATGTTTTCCTTTTGCAGCTAACACATCACCTCCTCCTATATTGCTTGAGTGGTGGATATCTAGGAACTCACTGCATCAGGAGGTACAGAATAGTAACTGCCCATCAGTGTGCTAGGTCAGTAGCACAAGTATCAAAGTCCAATGCATTTACTTTGTGTTAGGCATTCAAGCAATCAATATCTGCAGCTGACAGGTACCATAGTGCAAACAGATACCAACTGACAGATACTATGGGAAGCTGAGGCAGGTCAGTTACTTGAGTCTGGGAGATTAGGATTAGTTTGGGTTACCCAGAGAGACTTTGTCTAAAGAATGAATTAATGAATGGGTGGAGGTGTCTGTAACAGACTTCAAGCCAGTGTACATCGTGTGCCTTCCCTCCGGCTCTCACAGCACAGCAGTTGTTGTAGCTTGAGTTTTCCTGCCTGGCCCACGGTCAGGATAAATCTCTTCCACCTGCCAGTCCCACAGCCGCTCAGACCCAACCAAGTAAACACAGAGACTTATATTGCTTACAAACTGTATGGCCGTGGCAGGCTTCTTGCTAACTGTTCTTATAGCTTAAATTAATCCATTTCTATAAATCTATACCTTGCCACATGGCTCGTGGCTTACGAGCGTCTTCACATGCTGCTGGTCATGGCGGCGGCTGGCTATGTCTCTGTCTCAGTCTTCCCCTTCCCAGAATTCTCTTCTCTGCTTGTCCCGCCTATACTTCCTGCCAGGCCACTGGCCAATCAGTGTTTTATTTATACAGAATGATATCCACAGCACTTCCCTTTTTCTTTTTCTTCAAAAAGGAAGGTTTTAACCTTAAAGTAAATTACATATAGTAAATTACTACTTCCTGCTGGAGGGGGGCGCTGTGTCTTATGGGGACACAAAGAAAATTTTAGGATTATGGAGTAGTCCGTGAGAGTGTATCGTCTGAGCCAGTTGTCTTGAATCTGATCTGGATGTTGGATCATCTGGGCCTTGGTGTCATTGGAGACCTTTCAGGTGGTCTTGGCTGGTCAAACCTGATGTATCTTAATCTGGAACAAATACATAGCCTCTGGCTTTCTGTGGAAACAAAAGCAGAGCCTCCTTTCCAAAGCAACATATCCTTACATCCAAATTTTGAAGTCAAGGTACCTTTAAAATATACATTTTGGCATAACTCAACAGCTTTTGCAATCAAATGTTTTTTTTTCAGTTACAAATATCAAAGAGAACATAATCCAGATTCTCTGTATGGTAGCCATCTTTACGTGGCTTATTTTTTATATTACCTTGAGCCTATTGCTTTAAACTGCAGCATTCTAAGACTGAAACAGGGCTGTGGCTGCTGGCTCCGCCCACCTCAGCTTCCCAACATGGCGGTGATATGTTTACCGCCAGCTCTGGGAGCCTTTGTGGGTCTATGCTTTTATCCAAGCAGCGTGTAGCCCAGAAACCTCTTTTTTTGTTTTGTTTTGTTTTGTTTTGTTTTGTTCTAGCAAAGGCTAAATCCACCACGTAGCTTAATGTGCCACTTGCAAACGCCTCATTCCCGCCATACTGCAGGTCAAGCACGCACGCCAGGAACCCGTCATACAGTAGCTCAAGCCCTCAGGCTGCGGCTAACTTGAGAGAGACAACTAGGAAGCTGTTTTAGCTCCGTTTTAGAATCTTCTTTTTATGCTTTCTCAGGTTTTAAGTGGAAATTCCTGCCCCACGTTCTGGCGCCATTTGTAGCTTGAGTTTTCCTGCCTGGCCCACAGTCAGGATAAATCTCTTTCACCCACCAGTCCCACAGCCGCTCAGACCCAACCAAGTAAACACAGAGACTTATATTGCTTACAAACTGTATGGCCGTGGCAGGCTTCTTGATAACTGTCCTTATATCTTAAATTAATCCATTTCTATAAATCTATACCTTGCCACATGGCTCGTGGCTTACGAGCGTCTTCACATGCTGCTGGTCATGGCGGCGGCTGGCTATGTCTCTGTCTCAGTCTTCCCCTTCCCAGAATTCTCTTCTCCGCTTGTCCCGCCTATACTTCCTGCCAGGCCACTGGCCAATCAGTGTTTTATTTATACAGAATGATATCCACAGCAAGTTGTAGCTTACAGAGTAAGTATAGGTACGGTGAAGAGTCAGGACACAGAAGATTTGTTCCATAGACACCTAGATTTCGCCCTTACCCAGGACCCAGGTTTAACAAATACTCTTTGCAGGGTGTGTACCTAATCAGCTGGTTGTTGTGAGTTTGTATAACTGGATGGCCCTCCTCCTCTGGAGAGATCTCGGGCCATTCCCAACAGCAAAGAAGCTGTGGGCTGTGGAGCGTTCTACAGGATTGGGAGGAATGCATAGTTAGATCCAGGAAACAAGAACAGGATGTGCCAAGCAGACAGAACACAGGCTGTCAAGTGAGGCATGGGAAGGATGGAGGAATGACAGGCAAGAAGTCCAAGGCAAATGCCTCTCGAGTCACACTTGAGTTCCAGGTCAGTTCTGCTCACCCAGATTCACGCAGGAGGAGCCAATGGTAGTGACTGTCTGTCCTGCAGGAGCCGGATGACACCGCTCTCCCTGCAGCTGTGTGCATTCTGTGATGCCTGATTTCTTTTTGACAAGGGGCCTGAGGTGAATGCTGATTTGCACAGCTATTCCACAGTGTCTTGCAAAACAAGCCATCCCAGATGGGAAGCTTGAAACAGCTGCAACTATGACAAGCAACTTCTGAACCAAGCATTTGGATTATTCACCGTGAGGCAAGGGACAAAAACTACCAGTAAACACCGAATTCAGTAGTCATTTGGTTCATGGGTTTTCTTCTTCAGGGGTATCTACAGATTCCAGGAGTAAGAAAATAAGACACTATAATATAAACACAAAATAAGGTCCAGGATTTTTGCTATTTGAAAAGGCAAACTCATAGTCTAAACTAATGATACTTTTATAACAGTTTTCTTTCAGATGTATTCATTTTATGAGCATGAGTGTTTTGCTTTCATGTGTGTGCACCGTGTGTGCCTTGTCCCCATAGAGTTCAGAAGAGGATGTCAGAGCCCCTGGAACTGTGGCTACAGATGGTTGGGAGCCACCATGTGGGTGTTGCGACTGGACCTCTGCAAGAGCAACAAGTGCTCTTCAGTGCTGAAGCAATTCTCCAGCCTTCAAACTAGTGATTTTTCATATAAAGAAATGGAAGCGTGGGCAAGATGGCTCAGAGGTGAAGGTGCCTTCCACCAAACCCTGATGACGTAAGTTCTAGTTCCAGGACACACACAGTGGAAGGAGAGAATGGACCACTGAAAGTTATCCTCTGACCTCTACTCTGTGCACTTGGACACACACATGCATGTGAGCACACATGCACATGCACGCACACATGCACATGCACGCAGGCACACACTAAAATTCTAATTAAAAAAGAAATAGATACAAAAATAAGGTATGGGAGTTGGGGAGATAGCTCAGTCCGTAAAGTACCTGTCATGCAAACATGAGATCCTGAATTTGGATCTTCAGCATCCACACACAGGCCAGTGTGGGTGCACATGTGTAACCCTACTGCTGGGGATGTGGTGACAGGTCCCTCAGGCTTGCTAACCAGTCAGTCTAGCCAACCATAAACTCTAGGTTTACTGAGCTCTCAAAAAATATAGTAGAAAATATTCAAGGGCCCTCTGGCTTCCATATGCATGCTTATTCACACAAACAGTCACACAAGCAAGTACCTAACCCCCCAACACACACACACACTAAGGTGGGATATACATATGTGTTTGAATATAATCATGTGCATGTGTTCCCCATGTCTGTCCATGAAGGGGGACAAAAAGCATGATACTCGAGTAGCAATAAGCATGCCCACCTCCCAGACACTGTGCTCTGAGAGGAACCAGGGCTCTTCAGGAAATGATTGATTTAAAGACTGTAGCAGAGACAGTACAAGATGAGCCTGAAACATCTTGTGTCAAAAAAAGTCTGGAAGTGTTAAAGAACCATGGAGACATGAAAAAGATGAGGGGATAGCTTAAAGAGGCTTTCAAAGATAAACCGTGGGCACATCAAGCTTCAGGTAAAGGGATGATGCTAACAGATTATATGCACCAAATTAAATAGAAACCCCTGAGTTAAAATCAATATCAGTAAGTACAAGAGGAGGAGGGAAGGCTCTTTCTTACCACAGACGCCAACCTATAAAGACAGAGAGAGTGAGTAAACAGAACTTCACCAATGGCAATTGTGGTAATAATGGGCCCAGCAATGAACACATCCCCGGACACTGAGAGCTGCTGCCTTGTCGTGATCCAAGCAGCAGGGTAGTCACAGGGTCTCAAGGTGTCATTCTGTAAGTATAATCACAATTCTAGAACTATCAGACATTGCCAGAACCAACTATCCAAATCTAGGACCATCAGGAATGGAACACCAGGTAAACCAGAGCTGAAGAACATCTAGCATTCTAAATGGATGGCACTCTTAGAGGAGTTCCTGTCACAAAAGGCAAAGAAAACTGAGCAGGCCCAGCTTAGAGGCAGCCCTGGAGAGATGTGAGAATATGATGCATGAGCCAAGGTTTTCTTGTGCTATAAAAGACATTAGGGGGACAATCGGCAAAATCTGAACAAGATTTATAGATGAGGTATACCATCAAATGTAATTTTCTGATTTTTATGGTTGTACTATGCGTATGTAAGATAAAATTTCTACTTTAGGAGATAGACGTAGGAATAAAAAAGTACCATGTCTGCAACTGAATCCACATTTGGGACTAGGGAAATGTTAACATTTGGGCAATTTGTCTGAAAAGTAATTGGAATTTTTTAAAAAAAAATATTGATTCATATTAATTATATAAAATAATGGATTTTATTGTAACATTTTCATGCATATGTATAATGTACTTTGATCATACTGACTCCTGTGCCCATATTTGGGAGTAGGAGTTGTGAGTACTGTATATTCTTACATCTTTTTTGTGAATTTGTAATTACATCAGAGAAAGAGAGTACATTTGTTTAAAATTTTCTATTGTATTTATTGGGGGGGTGCATCACAGTATGTGTGTGGAGGTCAGAGGACAACTTTCTGGAGTTGGAGTCTCCTTCCAACCTATGGTTCCCAGGACTCGAACTCAGAACCTCAGACTTGGCTGCAGTCACCCTTACCTGCTGTGCCATCTCACTGGCCCCAAGAAAAAAAGTTTAAAACAACTAGGGTTTTTTGTTTGTTTTGTTTTGTTTTTCTTTGTTTTATGAAGTAGGGTTTTCTGTGTAGCTCTGGCTGTTCTGAAACTCACTCTGTAGACCTCAAACTCACAGAGATCCACCCGCCTCTGCTTTCCAAGTGCTGAGATTAAAGGTATGCGCCACCATGTCCAGCCAAAAACTAGTGTTTTTTATTTCTTCTTTTTCTTTGGGTTGTCTGGTCAGGTTTTCTTCCAGCCATGGTTGAGGTTTTTCCCAGCTATAGTTGATGCCAGGGCAGGAATGTTTTAGACAGTTCTGTGTCAGCCCCTCTCTCCTTGGGGTGGCTGGGAGGCAAGGCTCAGCAAAGTCACTGGGATAGGGTGGCTTCTCTTCCCATAGTTTTGAGCTAGTCTTGTTACCTGGACCACTTGGGACTCCTAAAAGTGCCTACATGGGATCTGCTACAGCTGCTTAGTCTTGGCCAAGAAGACGCACACGCCACTCCCACTGGAGTGCCCTTCATTCTGTTTATCCAGAAGAACCGCAGGTCAGCCCAGGCACGTGTGGAAGGGCTCCACAGAGATGAGGCCGTCTGACATGTGAGACTAATTAGGTGCCATCTAATTCAATAATCGTAATACTGTGAGAGCCAAAGTTACATTTTAAGTTTTAATTCCTGTGCCAGGAAACAAAAATGCCTCTGATCTGCAAGCCCTTTGCCCAAGGACAGACAGTTCCTGAAATGCTGGAGGCTAATGTTCATGGGAGATGACAAGCCACATGTTTTCACTCCCCTAGACAAGCTTGTTTGACCCATCTGCACCGGATGTGCTTGATCACATGTGGGTGGAGGTTCACAGGCAGGAAATATGTCAGGATGTAAGCTTGCCCCTGATTGGACCTACTTTAAGCCCCTTAAGACCACGACTCGGGGCCATTTTCTGGGAAACCAAAGATGGACCTGGCCAGAGTCCATCAACCTGACCAGTATTTAATTAAAGCTTGCTGTTATTTACTACTTGGTGCAATGTTATTCATTAAGCAGCACTGTTTACCATGCAAGAAAAGCCACAAGGTACAACAAAACCCACTATAAGAGTTTATTAAGGGAAGGGAACAGAAGGGATGTGCTTAGGCCTATGGAAAGATTGTGCAGGAAGAGGGGGGAGAATATGTGGAACCCGCTTTTATAGATTCCCCGCACATGTGCACATGGGCTCACATAGCTATGCCACACACGTGCATAGATTCCGTGATCATGCAGCACACAGATTACGTAGGACATAAGTCCCTGGGATGACTAAGCATCTTGCCTGGCTGCTAGACAGCACATGTGCGGTTATGTAGCTGGGGGAGTGGCTAGGAATTCTAACATTCCAGACTCTTTGTTTATGATAAAAATGGTGGTTGAACCGGAATGGGGGGTGCTGTGTCTCTCAAAACTGCTTCCAGCTGACTCTGTGGGCATCAGTTAACTTTTGGGGGGTAGGGAAAGGGGCTTTTGGGGTAGCCAGATATCCTGAGGTAGTGGATTATCTTCCGCTGCTTTGGGAATCGTCCATTGCCTTCTGCTGCTTAGGGCTCTGTGACTGTTCGGGTCTGACAAGGTGCTGGCGAGGCAGAAGAGGAAGTTTAGAAAAAATTTTTACCTTGGGGGGACTCATCTGGACTCTGCAAAAAGCAGACTTTAATATAGCAATCTATTACTGTTAGATGCCCTCAGCAATTGATCACCTGTGTCTCCTGGATGCCAAACTAATAAAGAAAACAGGTGCCTTGAGGTTTGTCTCAGATAAGGGTTATGTCAGGTGAAAATTAAAAGCATGTTCCAGATCTCTCTCTCTCTCTCTCTCTCTCTCTCTCTCTCTCTCTCTCTCTCT
>CABHPQ010195468.1:15029-27535 GCA_902168405.1 Peromyscus aztecus | reverse complement strand
AGAGAGAGAGAGAGAGAGAGAGAGAGAGAGAGAGAGAGAGAGAGAGAGATTAAAAGTTTTTGAAATGAAATGGAAAAGAGGGCTGTCCAAAGTTGACCTCTGGCCTACAATACACATACATGAGCAAATACCAACATGCACACACCCACACAAACATGTACATGCATTACATGAACATGCACACTCACACAAGTGTTCTTAGTCTGGTTTCCTTACAGATCAGCTCTCTGGGGTGAACCAGTAGGAGGAGCTTTGGGGAGCCCCCAATAAAAGAAGCTGAATAAAGGAAACCAATGATGCAACTGCAGCCCCATGCAGAGATGGGGCAGCTTGTGACGGGGTCTCTGGTGTGAATCCACCATGGAAGGCTGAAGGTCATGGTTTCCATGGTCCATAGTGTGGAACCATGTGGGAAAGGCTTGGTTCCCAGGGCGTCAGTATTGAAAAGTGGTGTGACATCTTCAAAATGTAGGCTTTTGTGGGAAGTCTAGGTTGGGGTGGGGCATCGGGGGAAAATCCTCATAGGGATTGTGAGCAGACAGTCTTGGGTCCTCAGTTTGACTTGAGGTGTGTGTGGTGGCTCTGACCAGAAGCCCAGGGCAAAAAGCATACACAGCCTTAGGCTTGAGTCTGCAGAACTGTGAGTTGTAAATGGACAGTTCTTTTCCACCTCCCTATTCCCAAATAACCACTCAGAGGCTTATATTGGTTATAAATGCTTGGCCAATGGCTCAGGCTTATTACTAACTAGCTCTTACATTTAAATTAACCCATATTTCTTATCTGTGCTTTGCCACGTGGTTCGTGGCTTGTTGCCTCATTTTCTACATATCTTGCTTCCTCGGAGGTTGGCTGGTGTGTGCTTGACTTTGTCTTTCTTCATCTCCGTCTTCAGTTTGAATGAACCGCCTAACCTTATTCTGCCTGGCTATTTGCCAACACAGCTTTATTTATCGACCAATGAGAGCAGCACATATTCACAGCCTACAGAAAGACCACCCCACAGCAGTGAGTCAAATGCATCTCTCTTTACTTTGTACATCGCTTCTGTGGGGTGTGTTTGTAATGGCTCAAGGCTGATGGATACAGGGACACTGAGCAGTGTGAGGAGGGGATTTACAACAGGGATGCCTGAGGGGAAGCAGGCTGAGGCTTTCCTGCTTGCCGCTTGCCCGAGCTTGAGTACAGCCTTCAGCCTCCCTAAGCCCTGCTTTCCTTTTCACATGCCTCCTTCCGAGCTGACCGGGAACTTACATGACAAGCAAGTTATTTAGCACACACACACATGTGCTCTTGTGACCTTGCCCCTGATTGAGCCAGCTCCAAGGTTTGATCACTGTTCTGGGAGCTCCCAGTGAGGCTGAGCTTGTTTACTCTGAGGACAGTTGCTGGATCACTCCATTGGCACAGATCAGGAAACCCCAGGGCTGAGATGGCATCTCACTGCTTGGAGTGCTCAGGAAGTCATGACTGTGTCCCACGGAGGGCTCCTCTGTGACTGATGGGAGCCCATCCTGGGTCACAGTTCTCAGGGGAACTTAGGAAAATGCGGTGAACGTGTAGGGTAGGAAGGAGTAGGAAGGGTAGGGTAGGAAGTAGGGTAGGAAGGGTAGGAAGGAACTTAGGAAAATGCGGTGAACGTGTAGGGTAGGAAGGAGTGCTCAGAAGGCAAGGGGCGGGGAAGAGGCTGATGTTCCGCTGTGGACTTTGAAGAGGGAAAATAAGCAGAGACCGAGGAGTCTGCCTCTGCCATCTAAATCCTGAGTCTGGTCTCGCTTTCTTTAAAAACACCTACTATGTGCTTTCCCAGTTGGACTCCGCAGGGCCAGCCTCACCTGGGTACTCCCTGTCATGGCTCTCCTGCCTTTGCCCTGTAGCCCTGGCCCCTTTCCTGTCCTCATGTGACAAAGCCGTCGCCACCCCTCACTACCCCACCCAGCCCTGCCGAAAGGGACTTACAGACTCATCTGAGTTGTGACACCCATACAGTTCTTTACACACACACAGTTGCTCTCCCGTGACCTGCACAGCAGGTGTAGGACTCTTTACTAATCTCATCTTCAGATGAGGCATTGAGCAGTTCAACAGTGAACTCAAGCCTTGCTGCTACAAAACAGTCTTGATGAGAACGTATACAATGTGTGTTTGTTTCCATAGGCCTTCCAGCCATGACCTCTAGGCTAGACCACAGAACACACCAGGTTCAAGGGGCAGGGGGTGGGGGTGAAGACCATCTCTTAGACTCTGCAGAAGTGGCTTCTCCTTTGGTTTTCACAGTTAAGTCCAAAGAACTTTTGCAACTCTGATGCAGATATGTGGGTGAGCAAGCTTCTCATCGCCCTGGATTTCATGAAGGCCCATCCCAAGCTTACTGGTCACAGCAGCCCCACAGTTATGAGATGTAAACACATAAAGAACATCGACCTCTGGGCTGGGTGCCACATCAGCCCCCAGAAACGATGAGAAGAGCCTTGCAAAGCGACAGTGTTGTTCCCGGGTGAGTCGTGCCACCAAGGCTCAGGTAAATGTGGTGGGTTCCACACCTCAAGTTCCTGCCCGCCAGTTCCTCCACCTGCATTGCATAGGTTCTGGAGTTTCCATTCATATATAACTGGGGGATTTCCAAGGGAGGGGCTGGTTAAGGCCCCATACTGCACTGCGGCTTGGGCTTTATGAATGAAGATGGCCCCTTTGTCCAGTGTCAGCTTCACACACATAGTTCTCCATGTGACAAACTTCTCAGCATGAGGCTCAACTTCTGATTGCTTTGGAAGGCCCTGTGATGGTTCATTTTATGTCATCTAAACTGGGCTAAGGCATGCCAGATAGCTCATAGTATCTGTGGTTATGGTGCTGTGGGATGTTCTGTATGGCAAATGTGTTGCTAATAAAACACTGATTGGCCAGTGGCTAGGCAGGAAGTATAGGCGGGACTAACAGAGAGAATTAAAAGAACAGGAAGGTGGAGGGAGTCTCTGCCAGCCACCGCCAGGACAAGCAGCATGTAAAGATGCCGGTAAGCCACGAGCCATGTGGCAAGGTATAGATTTATAGAAATGGATTAATTTAAGATATAAGGACAGTTAGCAAGAAGCCTGCCATGGCCATACAGTTTGTAAGCAATGTAAGTCTCTGTGTTTACTTGGCTGGGTCTGAGTGGCTGTAGGACTGGCAGGTGAGAGAGATTTATCCTGACCGTGGGCCAGGCAGGAAAACTCTAGCTACATTATGGGCTATTTGTGGGGGAGGATCTAGAAAGTAGCCTGTGAGTTGATCGCCTGAGCAGAAGTATCACTCGCATGGACATGGGTGGTGAGTTGATCGCCTGAGCAGAAGTATCACTCGCATGGACATGGGTGGGCATCAGCAATCTGCTGGGGGCCCTAGTGGGACAAAGGAGCAGACACGTTTCTTTCTGTTTGAGCTGCAGTATTATCTGCAGCCAGGAGAGTCACTGCTCTAGCAGGCAGATGGCAGTTCCCTGGGACTTTTCAGCCTCCATAATTACACCAGCCAATCACTCAAAAGAAACCCATTGTGTAGGTCTGCACCCCTCACTATGTGTCCCGTCAGAGACGCTCACAGCTCCAGACAGGCTAGGGCCACTGCCACTGAAAGGCGTTTCTCAGGATGGATGCTGGGAAGGGGCTCACTAGGGAGTTCTGTTGCATGCTGTAAAAGAGCCTACTTCTCTGAGGACTGCCCCTTGCATCTAGCCTGTGAAAAAGCTGTGCCCAGCACTGTTTCAGCACACAGACTGGGAAGTGTGAAGAGTGCCCCGAGGTGTGCCTGGCTGTGTGTGGCAGCCCTGCCTCCTTCTGCCACTACTGCTGTCCCCCCGCCCCAGCCTGTTCTAGCTTCATAGCTGGGCGTCTTTGATTCCTTTTTCTCTCCCATACTCTAGAGCCAAGCAGGTTCAGACTCCATTCAGGACATTTCTTCTCAGGCTCCTCCTCACTCAGCCTCTGATTTCCACGTCACCAGGCACCATCCAAATCTCACAGCCCACACACAGGGGACCGTGACAGCATCGGCTGGCTGTCTTGCTCCTGTCCCATCCCTTCCATGCATTCATGTGCACACTTGTTTCTCTAGCACTTAGTATTTGCTGGGAGCCTCACAGGCACTGACTGCGGCAACCAACTCTAAGACGGACTCACACAAAATCTAATGACCCAAGTACCGTGTGCATGCCCACATCTGCATACACACCTTCTAAGGAGGGTCCATGCCAAGCCTTAGAGCAGCGGTTCTCAACCTTCCTGATGTGTGACCCGTTAATACAGTTCTTCATGTTGTGGTGATTCCTAACCATAAAATTATTTTCATTGCTATTTCATAACTGTAATTTTGCTACTGTTATGAATCACAACGTAAATATCTGATATGCAGATGGTCTTAGGCAACCTCTCTGAAAGGGTGATTCGACCACCCCCAAGGGCTCTCAACCCACAGGTTAAGAACCACTGCCTTAGAGTGTCTGTTAGAGGGCAGTGCCCAAGGACTGGAACTGTAAAGGGCCGGGAAACAACCAACCAAAAGGCTATTTGTCCTGAAAGAGACAGAGTGAGTGAGGCTCGGGAAAGAAGGTAGGAGAGCAGGTCAGTGAAGCTGACATCCATGCATCCGTGGCGGGAGGGAGCTTTGCAGAGGATCTGGAGAAAGAGATGGGTGTCCTGCAATAGAGTAGGACTTTCAGGGGTGGGTTTCTGAGACACTCAGAGGTTACATCTCTTCAAGAAACAGCACTAGAGATTGAAAAATACTGTCAATGTTGTAATACAGTAATGTTTTAAAGAATAGGACCCAGGGCTGTTTTTATCCTGATGCCACTGAATCACTCTGAGGCAATTTTAAGTTCTTTATTTAAGATTTGACTTCCCCTGTCACCCGCCGCCATGGCTGAGGGAGGTACTGCTGCTGGAGGTGTGACGGACATTAATACTGTCTTGGGGTGAAGACTGCCCTCATCCGCGATTGGCCTAGCACGTGGGATCTGTGAAGCCGCCAAACACCTGTGTGTGTTTGCACCCAATTGGGAGGAGCCTGCTGTATACATGGAGTCGGGAGAGCCCCTTTACGCTGAGTACCAAATCAGTTCAGGATGAGGACAGCAAGAACGGAAGGGCTCAGCCACTGTGGTCAGTTGCAGTTGTGCAGTGGTCAAGAGCGAAGGCCAAGAGTCTCAGAGTCCTCCAGATGTAAGAAATGAACCAACTGAAAGCTGGCTTATTGAAGAAAAAGACCGTGAGCGAGACGTTGGGGTCACAGACGGCAAGAGCGGTGTGACAGCAGAGCGTCACTGTCCCCTGTCATTACTTGTCTTTCCAAATGCTTGTGGTCCAGCAGGAGGGAGTCCCAGGAAGGCGCCATGGCAGTCACTCAACCCCCGCTGGCAGCCAAGGGCTTTGCCTGTTCCTTAAAATATGGACTCACTGTAAGCTAGTTTTCTAAGACCTCCAAGGGGCAGGTTTGCATCTGTGAAATGGGTGCAATGCCTGCTTATTGCATTGGAAAATGAATCCATCCACAGTAGTGGCACAGAGGCTATGTCCCTTGATGATAAAAAGCAAAGGCTTTAAGTGCCTAATGTGTGCTGGAGAGCCGACTCCACTGTGTGTGGACATCAGTTGGGACAGGCCTGTCCAAGTACAAAGTCTTTCCTGGGGACCCACAGATGGTCCCCCCCCCTCACTTGCTCCGCTCTTCCCGTTCCAGAAACCTGCCGGGCAAGAGCATCTCCACAGAGGCTGACCCACCAACAGGATGTCTACAGGAAGTTGGAAACTTAAAACTGGAATTTATTATATTTCTTTATTCATTTGTGTAACACTGTACCCGTGGAGGTCAGAGGACAACTTGCAGGAGTCAGTTCCTTCTGTCCACCAGTGAGTCCTGGGTTACCCAGGTAGTTAGGGTTAACAGCAAGCACCTTTTCCACCAGCCCAGCTCGACAGCGCAGCTCTTGTGCTCATCATGGTGACTGCTGGTTGGATGGGGGTGACAGAGCTGATACAAGTGAGGAGCACTGAGGAAGAGGGAACCTCAATTGGGAAAAGGTACCATTCACCCAACTGGCCTGTGGGCAAGCCTACAGGGCATCTTCGTGATTAACGGCTGGTGGGAGAGGGCTCAGCCCATTGTGGGTGGTGCCACCCCTGGGCAGCCGGTCCTGGGTTCTATTAAGAAAGCAAGCTGAGCAAGTCATGGGGAGCAAGCCAGTGAGCATCATTCCTTTGTGGTATCTGTGTCTGTGTTCAGCTTGCCCTGGCTTTCCTAACAATGGATTGTAAGCTATAAGCCAAATAAACTCTTTGCTTTACCAAGTTGCTTTTGGTCGTGGAGTTTTATCACAGCAACAGTGAGGCAGACCGGGACAGATGCCGAGAGGCTGTCATTGTGTCCTGACCTGATGGCTCTCTGCACTCCCACCAGCTGGTAGAGAGTCCTTCAGCTCCCTTTTCAGGGATGGGAAAACTGCCTTTTCTACTTCCTGTCCCCGCCCCCCCCCCCCCACCCCCCCCCCCCGCCCCGCCCCGTCTCTCTATACCATCCCACATTGTACACACTCTATGGTCTCTGGCAATGTCTTTCTCTAAAGGGCCAGATGGTAAATATTTCTGGTTCTTCAGAACAGTCTGTCCCTGTGGCAAGCACTCAACTCTGTCCCAGCAGCTCGAAAGCCACCATTCAGTCTTCAAACAGTGGATGTGGCTGGGTGCTGCCCTCATGTACACAAACAGATCACACCATTTGGTTTTCTGACCCTGGTGTCTGGCAGAAACCCAGTATTCCTGGTCTCGGGGACTTGAACTTTTAAGACCTAAAGCCAAGCTTTTGATAGTCACAAGACCTCTCTCTTCCTCAAGCCCTCCCTGGTGTGTGTGTGTGTGTGTGTATGTGTGTGTGAGTGACAGCTATTACGAGGCATTACTTATGGCATGTTACTAGACATCAGTAGTTAGGAGCCAAGAATCTACCTTTCTTCATTAAATAACTCACTCCCCAGAGAGCTGCTAAGCAGTGACCGGAGGGTCCCTGGCGTAAGGAACTATGGAAGTAATGATTTACATTTTCTTGTTCTAGTACTTAGGAGCTTAGTGGTTCTTGCTTTGAGAATGCCTTGTTATACGACTCAGGTTGGCTTCCAGTTCCTGGTCTTCCCACCTCTGCCTCCCAAGTGCTGGGGTGTCCAAGCACATCACCACAGCAGGCTTCTCTCTCCATTTGTTTTTTCTTTTCTGAGACAGTGTCAGCTGGCCCAAGCTGGCCTCAAACTCTATGTAGCTGAGGATGACTTAAACTCTGGATTCTCTCTCTTCTTCTCCCAAGGCCTGAATGACAGGCATGTGGGAGCTTGTTAGACATGCTAATTCTTGGGCCTATCCCTGTGGTGGGAACCACTTTGTGGTTCCAGCAATTCCACAGTTTTAGAATCTCTCCGGGGAATCCTGATGCCCCTATTGAACCTATTTGCTGGGCTGAGGTTCCTACATTGGGCTTTGCACAGGCTAGCCCCACCCAGGCCCTGTTCTACAGTTTATAAAATCCCCTTGCTTTTCCTTATCTGTATTTTAAAAAATTTGTTCTGAAAATTTTTTTCATACAGTATATTCTGATCAGGGTTCCCCTCCCTCATCTCCCCCTGGATCCTCCCCCCTCCCCCCCCCATCTTCTTCTGTCTTTCTTTCTCTCTCTCTCTCTCTCTCTCTCTCTCTCTCTTCAGAAAGCAAACAGTGCCTTCAGGCCAGTTCTGGCCTTGAGTTTCAGAGTATACAGTCCTGCCCATTTAAAATAGGGGTTTGCCATTCTGTACTTGATATTCACGAGTCTTGGGCTGTGAGAGACCCAAAAGGACGCCACCTCCTTGAGGAAGAGGAGCCCGTGGGCTGAAGGCCCTGTTCCACAGAGGGTGGTGGCTGAGAGCCTCTGTAACCACCCTTCATTTGCTTTATTTTTTGAGACAGAGTGAAAGGGGAACTGGGCAGAGCTCTAAGACTTTCTCTGTCTTAGAGCAGGTATTTAATACGGAGTTGCTGATCCCAGGCTTTCTCCCCACCACCCCATTTATAAAGGAGACTATTACCAAAAAAGATGTCATGCAAGTGAGCTCTGAAGTTCTCAGAGCATTCTATGGTGCACATCATCAAAGACAAACCAGTTCACTTTGTGAAAGGCAACAGGAGTAACCTGGAATGTCTCCACCTTCCTATCTACAGGGCAAGTGTGAACACGAGTATACAGAAGAGAGGAAATGCCCCATCTAGAGCCACCGGAAGGCCAGGAAGAACGTTTGAACCCCTGAGACCACAGCCTTCCTCGTGGAGACACAATGGTCTCGTTTCTTCTGAAAGATGAGTCATCCCTCCCCCTCCTCCCGCTTCTTCCCCGGAGTCCAAGTCCAGCGAAGAGGAGCTCCAGATGGCTCACCCACAAGCAGGTCTTCTTGGATGCTTCCGGAGGATTAATTAGTCATCACCAAGAGTCTGAGGACCAAATCAGAAGGCAATATGGCAGAGAGGGAGAGAGGTGGGAGAGAGCCGCCTGCCAACAAAGCGTGCACAGAAGGGCCTGTGGATCGCACAGATGGCCTGCCACTCAAGATCACCGAGGTACGCCATCGTGGGGACTGACCTGTTGGTGTCGATGCCCTGGCTCAGTGATTCACAGTCTGGCTGCATGCTAGTCATCTGGGACTTTTCAAACTCAGTGAGGCCAGCCAGCCCTGGATTCCGGGTTCAGTGACACACTGGATCCCAGAGGTCACCATTCCTTCTTCTCAGGCTCCCTGGGTGATTTCAGTGTGTGCTCAGGGCGGAGGAATTCTGTGTAGCACTTGCTGTTTATTTGAAGTCAAACTTGGCTGTATGTTCCCAGCTGTGTGACCTGTGACCTGCCTGCCCAGTATCAGAGGACACAGGGCCATCCAACCGGAAAGCCACAAGGATCTGAGGAGCCCAAAGGCTTGGCCTTCAAGTTCAGGTCTGCCACTTCTCAGCTGTGTGACTTTGGGAAAGCCCCTAAAGCCATTCAGGGCTTAGATTCTTCACCCGTAAAATACCAGGGGTGACTCATGCCCATAATCCCAGCACTCTGGAAGCCGAGGCAGGAAAATCCCAGAGACTTCTGGGCCAGCCTGTGCTGCAGAATGAGACCCTGTCTCAAAACAAACAAACAAACAAACAAACAAACAAACAAACAAACAAACAAACCAAAATAAAACACTTCAGCACAGGCCTGAGAGATGAAACTAAGGAAATCTGCCCTTACTCTTCAGCCTCAGGAGAGTTCAGAGTTCACGTCAAGACAATAACTGTGTTGAGAGGGAGTTCACCTTCTGCCCCAGGGAACCTGTGCTGTGGGTCCAGCCTCTCTGTCTCCCAGTGTTCCCCCTCTGTCTTCTCTCCTGAGAGCCCCACAGTCCACTCCCGCTGCCTCTGTGGCCTGGCCTCCTCTCACCCCCTCTTCAGGTCCCCTGTGTCATCTCCCCCATCCACTACCCTCCCCTCAGTTATTAGGCAGGTCCTCTTTTCTCAATACTCTTTGGAGCCGGGCTCTGCTCATGCCTGAAGCCCCTCTTCCGTACCATCGGGCGAGACAGCTGGGTCGTCTCTCCATTGTCACACACTCATTTTCCTGTCACCGTGTCCAACTCCCTCAGGTCAAGTCTTAGTCTCCTGTTCCACTCCCCAGCTGTAGGGGCTGTATTCACGTCATTTCCACCAGGGAAGCAGCCTGCAAAGCAGGTGCTGTGCTCCCCAACAGACACGCTCCAGGAGAGTGTCGAATGTCAGAGAGCCTGGAAGGAGCCGGGGCTCAAGACCAGGCTCATCTGCCCCCGAGCCCAGGCTGTTCCCGCCCTGCCATGCTGCCTCTGTACTGGAATGTCAGTCACTTAATAAACTTCCACGAGCAGTTAGAACAGTGGTTCTCAACCTGTGGGTCGCAACCCCTTGGGGAGGTCAAACAGCCCTTTCAAACAGGGGGCGCCTGAGGCCATCGGAAAACACAGGTATTTACATTAGGAGTCTTAGCAGGAGCAAAATTACAGTTATGGAGTAGCAACGAAGTAATTTTATGGTTGGGGGTCGCCACAACATGAGGAACTGGATTAAAGGGTTATAGTGTCAGGAGGGTTGAGAACTGAGTAGGAGCTCATAGAGAAACTGAGAGAGCCTCGAAGTCTCTCTGGCACATCCCCCTAAGCAGCAGCTCAGCCTGAAGCAGTTATCTTGTCGATGCAGGGGCAGACCTGACTAACCATGAAGTTGATATGTTAAAAAAAAAAAAAAAAAAAAAAAGATAAATTCTGGAGAGAGTGGCCCTGCAACAGGAAGAGAGCAGAACAGGGCCTGGACCACGTCCTGGGTTCTAACTCTTTTTTGTTAACTTCCTGTGTAACCATCAAGCAAGTCATGGAACTTCTCTGTGCTTCTGTTTTTCTGTGGATAAAAGAAAAAAGGGAGACTCCATTAGTGGTTTCTACACTTGGCTTTGAGAAACTCCCGTGGTGGAATGTGTCTCCACTGCAGGGTGACAGGAAAGGGACCTCTTTCCCGATGGCGGGTCCCCATCACCTCTGCAGGCTGACGCCCTTCTCCATCATCACTGCGGGCTGACGGCCTGTCCCCATCATCACTGCGGGCTGACGGCCTGTCCCCATCATCACTGCGGGCTGACGGCCCTTCCCCATCACCTCTGCGGGCTGACGGCCTGTCCCCATCACCTCTGTGGGCTGACGGCCCTTCCCCATCACCTCTGCAGGCTGACGCCCTTCTCCATCATCACTGCGGGCTGACGGCCTTCCCCATCACCTCTGCGGGCTGATGGCCTTCCCCACTCCTTCAGGCTTTTCTTTGTTTGAAGACAGATCTCACTTCTTAGCCCAGAGCGGCCGAGAGTTTGCTAGCTAGCACCCAACCTTCCAAGTGCTGGAATTACAGGCATGTGCCACCAAGCCCAACTTCTCTATGGTTACTTGAAGGGACCTGTTTGAAATCCAGCCGTGTACCTGTGAACTCTGCTATGAGGCTGTGGGTCCCCAAGCCCCACCCGTATTGGGGGTTTGAACCCAGGGCCTTGTGTTGGCTAGGCAAACACTTTATCACTGAGCGTCCCCAGCCCATGGATAGATACCCTGCGATTCTGCTCTCAGTGGCTCCGGGAAACCCTTGAAGAGCACTTCCAGCACTTAGTGCTTACGGTGTGCTACAAGTGACCAGTGGGATTGCCCTGGACTTCATCCACACAGCACATTTCCTCCTAAGAGATCGCCACTCCCCACTCCCGGCCCTCCTCGTACATCCTGGTATTGATCCATTCTACTTGGCAAATATGTCTCCAGTTCCAGTTCTTTCTACCAAGTTTTTCTTTCCCTGTAGAATGAACTGGCCTTGTGGACAATGATGAGAACCCACTAGGGACTCTGTGACGGGGACTCTCATCCCAAAGCACGTGTTAGTACCACAATTGTCCTCTGCCAGGCCATTGGTCTGGGAGGCAATGTATAGTTCCACAGATGAGCTTGGAGTGGCCTGCAGAGGAGGACCTGGCTTCCCGATCGATGCCATCTCTATTAAAATCGCATACTTCTCAAGCTCTGACAGGAAATAAATCAAAGCCAAGATGTTATGGCCATGGGAGAGGAAGAGCTGTTGGCAGCCATTCTGGGCCAGGAGTCTTCCAGGAGGCGGACGCAGAAATGGGGTTTGACGTGCGGAGACACAAGGAGAGAAAAGCTGTGGGGATCGAGGCACGGGGAGAGGCTTTGGAGTCAACGGAAGTCAGCCGAGGAGAGCCCCTGCAAGCGGGGCAAATGGAAGGAACCACTCTGGGGTGAGTCCCCACAGCCGTTTCTCTTTCCTGGGTTGCTGCACTGTGAAAAGCGGCCAGCAGAAACTGCCAGGTACGCGGATGGTCACCCGACATTCTTAGGAGGAAGAATTTATTACCTGGGTGGGGAGAACAGAACTCGCTCCCTCCTCCCCCCACTCCCCATCAGAAAACGCTCAGGTCCCAACTCAGTTTGTCCCCTAGGCTCACATTTGGGGTATCTGAAGTAGATGTAGTGACACTCACCTGTAATCCCAGCACTGGGGAGGCTGAGGCAGGAGGATCACCTAAGTTTGAGGTCAGCCTGGGCTACATAACAGGTTTCAGACCACTCGCGTTTGCACAGTGAGTTCCAGGCTAGCCAAGACTACACTGCTGCATTAGGGATTATTTTCAACTAACGAACTCTGGGGTTCATATTCAAACCACAGTGTGTGTTGTTTTTAACTAAGTTGTTCTATTCACCAATAAACACTCGGGAGTCAGATGTTGGGGTGAAAACTTGCTAGATCAGAGAAGCTGAGAAGCAACCAGCTGACCTTCCTTTTTGTCCAGAGACCCAGCAAGAGAGCCTCCCTCCACTCATCCCAAACCAAAAATGACTGTGAGACTGTGAATCTCTAAGTGCCTCCCTACCCCTTCCTGTGCATCTCTCTGTCTGAATTCCTGGCTCC